>PNEQ01051170.1:0-84067 GCA_003012365.1 Medauroidea extradentata
TCACGACACGTTGCTTCAAACAAGCGACGCTGAGACGGGTCTTCTTCTACTTGATCTGCTAAAAGTGCCGCTCTCTGAAGCCTATTCTCCGCTCGGGCAAGTCGTAATTTCGCAGTCACCACCGGATCCGTCATAATGTCGCAAGATATAAACAAAACGTGCTAAAACGAAATAATATGCGACTATCAATGAATGCCACACCAATTCTCAATCCGGCCCGGAGGACCAATGTTTCATGCTATACTTTTTTAAAAAAGAAACTGATATATTATATCTCCAAATTACAACAATTACAACGACGCCATCTTGTCAACAGCAACAAATTCCAGCGCGCCTGCCGGCCAGTACCACAACATAATACTGGGCAATAATGTCATATTATACCTATATGCACAGTCACAACAAATGTTATGTTTAGTGTGCATAGACATATTTAAATAAGTAACGGACGTTAGCAGAATGGCTCGTTCCGACACGTCAGCCTTTAGTGTTAAATATCGCTTGCTTAGCTATGATAGGCAAATACAGAAATTTCAAGGAAATCGGAAATTACGGAAGCATTTTCGAACCGGTAACGTAAGTTCATGTTAACAGCTGTTAGCGATCGGTATTTCACAGCTAACGAGCAATATAATACAGTTGATGTAAAAGTATTTTTTTAATTAACTTAAGACGTTTTCATATTGAAAGCACAGTCACCAATGGTTGTACTCGAGGTAAATCAGTCATAACACCACGTGTACTACATATAATATTTTAATGCCCTTTCCTCTTCAAAGATTTTTTGCTATGATTTCAAATAAGGATTGGGTGGGCGTAAGGAGTTTTAGTCGAGAATGGTGTCGTAGGGCGGGGGGGGGGGGGGTTGCGTTACACTAAGGACAGTTTTTCACATAGACAGCTATAGCTACATAGCCAACTGCATATTAAGTTCAACCTGCAGTTTGGTTATTCTGACACTTGATGGCCGAACTGCTAATCTGGTGTTCAGAAAAGGTCCTTAAAAAAAAGTGAATATTAACTT
The DNA here is from genome assembly GCA_003012365.1 of Medauroidea extradentata. Lineage (NCBI taxonomy): Eukaryota > Metazoa > Arthropoda > Insecta > Phasmatodea > Phasmatidae > Medauroidea > Medauroidea extradentata. Next base: position 1,025 of record PNEQ01051170.1, read on the forward strand.
TTGTGAGTAACGCACACAGGCAATGCCGCGCACGGACTGCTAGTCATACAGAAAATATTTATTCTGGATAACAGCCTTCAACTTTCCAGACTATATTTTTTACCATAACCTCACCTAAATTTTTGCTGTAAAATCTTACTTGGGTACTACGTTTAGGGTAATTGTAAAATAGTTAAAATATACAGTTTGTTTGTAGTTTCTGGATTGCGTCAGACCGAATTGATTTAATTAATACTAGTAATGTTTTACAACGCTTCTAATTAGAAAAATCTATTTTCAAATTTCTTACTATTTTAATATAAATCGTGTTACAGTTTCCGAGACCAAATCGAATACGCGTTTTACGTCTTAATTTCCCTACCTTAGTCCAAATTCGTTTTCTGACGACACCCGCACAGAACGGAGAGGGGAATTGTATGTAATTTGCGGAGGTAATTTTATTAGTTCGTGTCAAAGCACTGGTTGTGATGACATGGGAAATGATTCGCCACGTTGTTGACCTAACTTGAATTGATGTTGCAGTGTTGGTTTTCGATAGCCGGTGGGCACGGCTGGGGCATATTGCGGTGAAGTGGGGTGGGGTATGGGTCAGCAGCTGATGATGGTCGAAGCTTGCGGTGTCGGCGCCCCAGTATCGGCCTGCTCCTAGGATCGCCAGCACTTGGCGCAAAGTTCGGTTACGACGCGTAGAAGGCCGGGGAGTTTGTGGGGTCGAGAGAGCAACTGCTAGGCAGAGTTCTGGTAATACTGCGGCCAATTGGTCGATACTTCCTCCCCCTTCAACACCCACTCCCGGCACGCGGCGCCGTGCGGTTAATAGTCGTGGCCCTGATGTTCGCAAACAAAACAATGTTGAAGCCGCACAGAGGCTCGGTGGTAACAATTCGACAAAGCTGTTATCCTCTCCGGCTGCTCGCCGCAGAGAAAAATATTGCAACCAGAAACGAGGTAATGGTGATGTTGCAGACAGGGTCTGGGAAGCGGAGATACGAATTACTCCCGAAACATGGGTATTGTTAGACGCCGCATAACCCTCAGGAGTACGTTATGAGACGGTGTATTACCGTATCGTATTTCATTTAACTCACGGCGTATTTTGTACGTTTAGGGACACAAAATAACTAAAAACAAACATAAATTAATAAGAAATAAAAACGCCAACTAAAACTACTCACAAAGTTATGAAACTAAGTCTAAAACTTCAAACCAAATTGAAATCAATTACCTATTACTAGTTGAGAAGTATTTTTATGTTTGAATTTTAACGATTTTTAACTTACTAGCATACGGATTTTCAGTTGAAATATAATACATACAATTGTTAATAAATACTGAGTGTATATAAATGCAGCCGCATGTAGATAATTTGCAGTTTATTTTTATTTTCATATCCAACCGCGGAATGAAAATAATTCGCTAAACATTTTAAGTGATTTACAAATAATACTTACCCAGGCTTATTTTCCACTTCAATTTTCCACAACTAAGTTCCTAATCGTAAAGTACGTTTAATTTGCCAGCGTAGAAAATATTTGTGTGCTGTTCCTATGCGCATATTATTTATATGGATTTAAGATGTGCAAAAATTTATTAATATGAATTTTTGCCTAATGTTATCTTTCAGTTTTAGTCAAAAGTGTAAAACCATTTAATTATTTCTGTACTGGATGGAATATTTCTACAAGGGTTCTGTATATTTAATGTACTAACATATTTCAAAACATTTTTCAAGCAGTTATTATACAAGCATTGTTAAATTTGTTGTAGTAGTGCTTTCAACAATTAAAAGTCAAAATTTTCTGTGATGAAAAAGATAAAAATCCGTAAAAAAATAACCATTTGTGGCATTAGGTACCCTGTAACGTCAAATTGTGGCAATGCAAACGTGGGGTAAATTTTTTTATCCGAAAATCTGCCAATACGTTACCGTGAATCATTTCTATTATTATTTCAGCACAGCAGGTCTGGTCTGTGTAACGTAACGGTTTAGCATGTTTTAGCTTTAACTATTTATACTTAAATTAATAGACAGTACAGCAAACACACACACATATGTATATATATGTATGTGTGTGTGTGTGTCCGTACGTACACATACATTTATAACACCTGAAACATTTAGAATATGTAAAGTCATCTTAACCTTTCTGCAGCAGATTTTTTATGTTCATCTGCTGAAACACAGAACCATATGCAATACAAATGTTACGTTTATTCTGCTTCGAGCGTCACAGGTGTGATATGTATAATGCGCTCGAATATAGGCCTAATAGTGCAGTTTCTAAGGCTCGCAGGTCGTAATAAAATATTTTTATTTAGCTTGTAACTTAGGTAAATTGAGTAAATTCCTAGAACAGTTACTAACAGAAATACACTTGCAGTGCATTTACATGTAGCAGTTCAGGAATTCTGCACTTAGCTAAACTGTAGTGCTAAATAATACTGCCTGCAATATACCAGATGTTTCATAAGAGTGTGATGTTTTTACAGTACGGGAAAATTCTGACATAATTTACGTTTGTATTTTGCACTTCAAGCCCACCGCAGCGTACTCCATGCGCAGGTAAGTCTACTTTACAAAGTTGAAACGACCGTATACCACGTGCAGCTAGGGAGAAGAACGGGGATGTTAAGAGAATGTTTTATCTTCGCGTGGATCCGCTTTAAAACAAACCACCGTGGGACGGACTGTTATTTACAGAAGTGTAACTCCTCGGGTATGTTTGAGGAAGGTACGAGCATCTTGGTTACGGTGAATAAACTGATGGAAGTCGAGAGGAAAAGCATGGGTAGTTTGCAAGAAAAAACTGGTCTCATTGTTTTATAAAATTATTAAAATACTACTAAAATGTTTCTAAAGTTCACGCACACTCACTGAAAAACCAAGTTATACGCAATAAATTCTTATTTTTGGGTCACTAAAATAAATTTAGCTCATCTAATACATTTACTTAAAAAAAAAAAAAAAAAAAAAAAAAAAAAAAAAAAAAAAAAAAAAAAAAAAAAAAAAAAAAAAAAAAAAAAAAATGCAAAATTAATTAAAATTTCAAGAGAAAAACAATAACACTTATTCAGTTTTAGCCTACTTAAGTTGGACAGTTAGGCAATTCATATTAAATTCTCTCTCTCTCTCTCTCTGTGTTTGTCCATATTTGCGTATGTCAAAAAAAATATTTTCAGCCCGTGAGCCTTATTTAATCAAACTTAGTATGTTTATAGTACTTGAATTTTGATGTATTTTGCTCATGCTGTGCTTATATATTTCGACATATTTTGAACATTTTTCATGTCACGAAATATTTGAGAAATAAGTGTTCTAAATTTCATCGAACTGGGAAGAAACATAGTAGGCCTACTCAGTAATGCCAGATGACATTAATAAATTCTGATCATGTTTTTTGTTTATAAAATATGAAAGTTTAACGTCTGTAATCACATGAGATATCTAAAGGAACAGTTCAATAACTCGCTACAAATATAGTACTTCGTAAATTCATCCACCGTTTATGTTTATGTTCTTCTGAAGTGACTACTTTTTAAAATGTCAGCCATTTGAAAATTTTTACTGCTATTTTGTATCTTAGGGGCCATTCTACCAATTGAAACCAAAATTATATTTTGAGCGTTTTTTATGTTTATTACTGTAGTTATGGCATTATAGGATGTGGCACGACATGACCTGTTATATTTCTAGTTCTACGTGCCTGATTTAATGTTTTTTGAGTTAGTTAGTAAATACATTTAGCAAAGTGGACTCATTTGGTATTATGGTTACTTTTTTTAATACCGTTGGTGGAATGTCAACGCACGCCATAATGAGATTGAAAACGGAAGGGACTGGAAAGAAATATTCTGTTACGCAATACTCTCACTACGTATCTATGTTTACGTTTTCATATATTTCATATCATGACAGTAAATATGGAAAAAAAACTAAATAAATTACAGTAATCCAATAAATTTGCTAGTACATGCATTTCTCGTATGGTTTAATAGCTAAAAATATTTAAAATAAATAACTCTACTTTTTGGTTTAACACACTACCCAAGTATTTCTTAATAGCTCAAAGCTTTTTCCTCAAGCTATGGATAGATTGGGAGAGAACCTTATATAATTTATAATATTTTAGTAGTGAACACATTTTAATAATAGCTCAAATACTAACTTAACTCACCACACTTTTGTTATAGCCGATGAATGATGTAATATTGTATAGTCACATTTGTATTCTGTGAAAATAACTGGTAACGTCTAAATAGGACATAAGAAGTGTCTTATTTAGAGTAATACTTGAAAATAACGAGTGATTTTACTAAATTAAGAAGCATAGTTATGCTGCATCGATGTGTTATCTGATAGCTTTTACAGTACTTTTTGTATCTCAAATTACAACTAATAACACGACATCTAAATGGAGAAATAATAACGGAATTATTCATTACTAATAATGGGGAATTTATAAACAACTTAATTAGGTTAATAGGAAAATACACAACAGTGTCTGTAAGTATAGTGAAGTTAGAAAACTGCTGTATACAGGATTGCTTACTCCTCCCACATCCTTCTTGTAATATTAAGGACGCACAGAAGAGAAAGACACCAGAGGGTGACACTAACACGGACGTCGTAATATATGGCATCGTCATTACGCACCAAACTCTAAACTAGAATGTAAACAACTCGTTCAATAGTTTCAGTACAAAAATTAAAGCAATGTGTGTAATCATTGAATTGGAGGAAAGTAATCACCAACGTTACATTCTCTGCTGTATCTAAATTGCACAAAATTCATATTGTGCATTTTAAAGTGCCGAACTATACAAAGGTCGTGTCTAGCTTTGTTGGAAGCTTCGAAACCGTTTTGTAATGTTAATAGTTCTTGACAGTAAATCTGCACTTGTCCGAAATGTAAAGTACGTTTTCTTTTCGTAATTTATTGCACTAACCGCTCGTGAAATAGATTTAAAAAAACATATTGTCTAAACAGTACAATTGACATGAGTGTACCACTCATTCCTCATAATGATATTATTTTTAAATATAAACGATTTATAGTTTTCCTGTAGCAATGTAGAAACGAGTGTTCTTTGAAATATTGATGTTTTAAGTCGGTCTCTACTTGAAGTTTGAGCTGTGTAGCAGTGTATATAAAACGTTTATCTCAAAAAACTACTTCATTTTTATTTATTATGTTTTCCTTTCAAAAAGTAAGAGTGTCAGGATAAAGTAATAACAATAAAGTAGGCAATAAAAGTGACAATATATACAGTTTTTGACCCGTCTAATATTATGAAAAGCGGATTTTTCACTCGGGTTTGTCTCATAATGTAGCAGGAAGTTACCAGCATAACTGATAAGTAGGAACTGGAATATTTCGCGAATTCAATGACCTGTAGGCTAGAATCCATTGTACTGTGCGTACTTAAGTCTTGTCTATTTGTCCACTAGCTGCTACTCAGTGGAACAACAGACAATGAACGAATAGAAGTGGGTTTGAGTGTGTAAAGTACAATGGATTCTAGCCTACAGGCAGGCCCGGCAAGAGGGGGGGGGGCAAGGGGGTGCAATGCTCAGGGGCCCGGGGCGGACCATACACTCGTACCATGGGCAGGTGCACCAAATGGTTTCGGAGGTGGACATGGTAAAATCGGCTGGCATTATGCGAACGGGGATTGTACCAGCAAGTAAATAAACATATTGTTTACCGAAGAGTCAATTTTTCAAACCACAGGTGTTTCAAACCGTAAAAAAATTGGGGGTGTGGGGGGCCCAAACTCACATTTGCCCAGGGGCCCGAAATTTCTCTGGGTGGGCCTGCCTGCAGGTCATTGAATTCGCGAAGTATTCCAGTCCCTACTGATAAGCCTACTTTCCTCAAGGAGGGTGCAAATTAATCCTAAAACTTAAATTAGTTTACGTACATATAGGAATATATAAAGTAATGATAAGAATTAAGTCGCTGTATTTAGTACTAGACGTGTGTGTGGAGTTAAATGAAAGTCTACTTAATGTTTTCTTTTTAAATATCTCATGCAATAAACTTTTGTTTAAAAATCGACCACTTTGTAAATATTAACACAGCATGAACAAAATACATTCTTGTCGTGTCACTAGACTTCGAAATACGCGTGTAATGAGTTTGATGAAATTCTGAAAAATGGTTACTCAGAAATCTAGTGTGTTCTAAAAATTTATCAATTATAACCATTTAGATAACATGAAAACAGTATAAAAAATAAACATAAAATTAAAATAAACTAAGTTCCATTTGAGTACTGGGTTGAAAGACATTCTGAAGAATGGTTCCATACATATCTAATTTCCTGATGCTACAAAACTTGTACGTAAGTAGAGGATGACCACTCCAGTTATTCACATGGATTGAAGGTCTTTACCAGAATTTGCTAAGAATTAAAAGAGCCTAACAACATAAAACTATGCTCAGTGTATTGACCTTCCAAGTAATTTATTTTCACATATTTTGTGAAAATAACGTTTTTAAATAAATTCGAACTTCAAAGGTTTATTTATTCGTAAATATTAATTTTAGATACAAAGTGCTCTGTACATTTTGTGCATATTATTTACTGAGGAATCACCTTCCGCGGCTTGTCAGTCGAATTCAGCCCCAAACTGCGTGTGTGTGTGTGTATGTGTATGTATATGTATATATATATATATATATATATATATATATATATATATATATATATATATATATATATATATATATATATATATATATATATATATATATATATATATATATATATATATATATATATATATATATATATATATATATATATTCATCCACCGTTTTAAAAATATAAACATATCTAAGTAAGCTTACTTAGCAATATGTGTGCACACAAATTAATATAATTTGGAAAAACATTAATCTGTAAATATAAAAATGGCCACCTTTTTTAATATGAACACACAATTAACGGAACTTACAAACATCAAGTCAGTATGCTAAGTACTGTTTGTCTACTAATTTTTAATAAAATTAAAGAAAAATATTTTCTCAGGTAAGTAAATTTGATTTTAATATGGGGGTTGGGGAAGTCTGCTGTTTTGAAAATACGAATATATAGTGAACGAAAAATGCAATCAAATGACAAGTCAACTTATCAAGCTGCATGATTTATGTATACTAAAATTATTAAAAACGGGGAAATTTTTTGTTATGTAAAACAAAGAAAAATGGCCGCAATTTATAAAAATTTAAACACAGGCTAAACAAATTATGCAAATGATAAGTCTGCTTACTGCTTAATAGATGTGTATTAAATTGGATAAAATTCAGAAAATTATTTCCTGACATAAGGCATTTTATACTGAAAATGGAAAAATGTCTACCATTTTTTTTAAATATGAACACACGACGAACGAAGTACCCAAAAGTCACATCAGATAACTAGGTAGTATATGTATATCAAAATTAATGAACTTGGCAAAATATTTCCCCAAATATGTCATATTATGCTATAAATATGAAACAGTTGCCACTGTGATAATAGAAACACTTCATAAACGAAATACACAAACGTCAAGTCAGCTTTGTATGTTGTATACGTGTACCAAGTGTGATGAAATTCCGGCAAATATTTCGTCAGAAGTGTTGTATTATATTTTTAAAAAATTAATATAAAAATTACTAACAATATGAAGCTACGAGCAAAGTATGAACGAAATACGCAAAAATCAAGTCAACATTGTATGAACTATATATAAACAAATTTTGATGAAATTCTGAAAATAATATCCCTAGGATGTATAACACTATGGTAAAAATATAAACATGGCTGCCATTAAAAAATGCACATAGTATAATCAAAATACACAGAAGTAAAGTAAGCTTAGTATGAGGTATACCGAGCTTGTTGAAATCCGATGTAATGATTCCGTACATATTAGATACTAGCCGTCCCTTTTAACTATCTATAAATTCATGGTGTATATATTTAAAAAAACAAATACAAACAGCTTTATCCAGTCAACTTCGCTGAGCGTACTTTAATTGCAGAACATTTTTTTTAAAATTCATCTTTATTTCTCTATAAAATAGCTGCCCGGCTGCGGCTTTGCCTGCGTGAAATTATGTAATATAAACAGTAACTCTGGATAAAATATGTGATGAGGGCATATAACAGCTAGCGTACTTAATGACAGTAAACTATAAATTGTCTTGGCTCAGAATAAAGAGAGCGCGCAATATGCTCGTATGTCATAGTAATTCCCATCGCAAAGTCTTGTACGGGATACGAACCCGTAACCCCACCCCTCCCACACCACAAACTTTATACAATACCTGAGTGAATGCTTAAAGGCAGGCCGTGATGATTATTCCGTATGTACAGGTTACAGTCCAAAGAGGTTTCATTTATGAGTAGGTTGGCAAAAAGAAACAACTGTTGAATTATTTATCCGTGATCATTCTCTTTTTTTGGAGATTTAACATTTGACTGATTTTCACATCCTTAATTTCCGAATTTCATAAAATCCTGAATTTTATTTGTAGATATTTGCACGAGCTTAATTTTTATCAAAAAATCAACTCGATATCAATGAGTATAAGCGGTACAGATGATTATTTGAAAACACATTTTTTTTAACAGTTTTCAAGAACGAATTTCGAAAAATCCTAAAATCATTTTTTTGATATTTTAAAGGAAAAACCATTTCAATATTTCAACTTGTTTAGGAGATAAGTGGGATTAATATTAAAAACACGTTTTATTTTTTAAGAGCTTTCAAAGACGAATTTCGAAAAATTGTAAAATACTTTTTAGATATTTACCTAAGCAAAATTAAAAAAAAAAAAAAAAAAAATCAACTCTCTATCTGAAACGGTTTAGGAGAAATCACGGAGTAATGAAAAACACATTCCACCCCTTTTCACCTCCTTAATTACCGGATTCCTAAATATCATTTCTTAGTGGGTGCCTATGGGGCAAGGGGAAGCTTCCCTCAAAATTTCATACATATATATATATATATATATATATATATATATATATATATATATATATATATATATATATATATATATATATATATATATTCAGATTATTGTTGCGAGCCGTGACTATCTGGCTGAGCTGTGAAAGAGGATTCAGTGGCGGCAGAGCTAAGAGACCCCGTGGCGCTGCAATAATCTGAGAGCAGAGTAAGCTGATATAGCAGCGGCAATAATAAAGAGGTTCGGCGTACATTGTGCTGCTCATATTATGTTTTAGCGATGTGCGGTGGTGGACACCTGCACACCAATATCGAGTTACAGAAAAGATATCATGGTCTAGAGTATTCCTGTACATGCTCTTTCTTTGCGGGGTGGTACCCGGACCCTGATGCGACACCCTTCCTAGGTGTTTGAGATAAAAGACTTGCCGAGAGAATTCGTAACTTTAGAGTAAGGATATTAAAGAGAGCTGCGGCAGAGGCAGGAGTGTTTCTGGCTGGCAGGTGCCTGGTGATAGTGACGAGTGGCAAGAAGTATTGGGTTACGCAAGTGTTCGAGGGTGTCTGGCGAGTTGGATTGCGGCAAGTAGCGTTACGGAGGTTTTTCTGGACTACAAGAAGTTCATCGATGCTCGTGCATTGAGTCCACTATTGTGCGTGATTGGAAAGACTTTCCATGTACAGAGATCTTGTATAGATTTATTATTTAGTTTTTATAACCTGTATATAAATAGCAGTTACTGTTTTGTGTAACATCTATTTAATTGTGATTAATTATTATTGACATATTATTGTAAATAGATAACTAAGTAAATTAGGTTAGCTTTATTTATTTTCTTTCTCTTTATCAAAGGCCTCCATCCCCAAACGTACCTAGCCCCAACACGTAACATTATGATAAAATTATAAAAAATAGCCGTCATTTTAAAACTGCGCACAGGCCTACAGCATGAACGAAATGCATAAAAGTCAAGTCATCTTATTAGGTTCTTTGTTTAACGATTTTGATGAAATTCTAAAATACGGTTCCTTAAATATGAAAGTGATCGCCATTTTGAAAATATGAACAGGGCATAAACGAAATATGTAGCCTAAAAGTCAAGTTAGGTTAACAGGTACTATATGCGCACAAACATTAAATTCGGTCCTCTGGTTCAAAGATTTCAGGGACACACACCCTACACACACATCACACACACAGACAGGAAGGTGATCTTATAAGCCTACCTTTCCCTTCGGAAAGTAGGTAAACATTTGATATGGCTGAAGGTATTAATTAACCTTGTCCTTATAAAAAATAAACAATTGTTACGGCATAAAGTTTCGTGGTAAAATAAGTTCATCGGAAAGTCTGTACACAGATCAGTGCTTCGCGCGCAATACGATAGGAATTTATACGTGTGCCAGCATCACCCTTACCACTTCTGTAACTATTTCCGGTACAGCTTGTGGAATAAGCTCCAGCTGAACGGCAATTGTGAAAACAAAGCTAGCTGAAACCACTCATAGAGGACTAAACTTAACGCTACGTATGAATATCTTCGGAAGCTTCTACCTACGTTTCCTTCCGGAAGGAACGCTCCGAGCACCCTTCAAAGTAACCTACTCAAAACTGTTTGGGAGACGGGAGTTGTGGGGAGAGTAAGTCTCTCCTGTTGGTTAGGGGGCGAGCGTCGAAGGAAGTGGTTTGAAGATTTATTGTCGTCTTGAAAGGAAGGACGAGGAAGAAAATATTTGCGAACAAGGCAATGGAATCAAGTGCATCGAGAGGCCCGGGGCAAACACTGGTCCAAACAGCTTCTCTGGCGTGGCTCGTCGCCAGACATATGGCTAGGGGTATGACAGATAGGAGCGCCCTCGATCACAGCATTATAACTGGGAAAAACTGACTGGAGAAGAATTTACACACATAAACCATGCTTCCAGTGCCCCTATTGCTAGTTCAGTGAGTGTGTGTTAAGAGTAAAACTTTCTTATACGTAACACTAAGAGAGAAACCAAAAGCATCAGAATAAATAAAGTAACCTTCTTTCTGAATATTCACGTTATACTTTTAATCGAAACTCTTTCATATAATTTTTTTATGTTTCATAAAACTATTTATTCTACCTCTTAAATTAATATTTACAGCAAAACCGTATTCAAGAGATACATAATCTATGAAATATTTTAATAAACCTTGCAGTACTGGCGCAGTTCCATGAACATTTTTGCATTATTATACAATAAGTAATTAAACTTGGTAATCTCGATGCGTAAATATTTCGCAAGCATTTTACAATAATACTGCCTTTTATAATGGAAGGATTTTATTTTAATCTAAAAGGCAAATCCATTTCCGTTAGCAAAAATTTTTAAGGTATCGTGCACGGGCACAGAAATGTTAAACTAGGTAAGTACACATTTTAACACTGAAATCTATAGTTAATTTGAGCATGAAATCCAGAATAAATTCCCTGTTTTTTATTATTAAAGTTACCTTGTATACACATATATCACAGTGGCTCACAATGAAGGGGAAGAACTTCACTATTCGCCTGTCATTTAAACTTGTAAATAATTAAGTATTCTTTTTAATGATACACTGGCACAATTTGGATAGAGTAAGACCCTCGATAGCTAAAGATAAAGTCTAGAGAATGCGTTGTAGTTCAGGTCTACTTACAATATGAAATAAGATTGTTTTATAATATTTCGAGTAATACATTTTCTTAATTGCAGTCCCAGTAAAGCGATATTTTATCAGAGTTTGAATAATTCGTTTCCTTAAAAACGTTATGTTTGTCATTTTTTAGAAGTAAGGACACTGTTGTACTTACTGGATCTCAATATATGTTTTAAAAAGCACTGACATACAACGTCATGTAATATTAGGGTCACAACTGAATGTCTTACAGGGGTGAGTTATCAGCGAGGAGACTGTCCGCTAGCTCTATGATTTGTGATCAGAGGCTAGACTTTTTTGTTAGCATCTGTGTACGTATATAGAAGCCGAACACTCTGTTCATAACACTGAATAAATAGAGCCCAAAAATACCGTACATTTAATAAGGGTCCCATTGCTATATTAACGCCGGTATTTAAATACACGATATTGTACTTGGGGCATTCTTAAACTCAACAGCCCAGGTAATAAAATAATGAGATCGGTAATATTGATTCATAGAATATTTCTACCCAGTGATTAGTTACCATGTGTTCTGCTTTTCTAAATTCAACTGGTTTGTAATGTTGCTTATTTAATTAAGTAACATACGGTGTTTATACACTATATAAAATCAAACAAAAACCTGGTGTGAATGACAAAGAAATGCATCTAAATAAAATAATAACTAAGCCACACTGAAGGATAGTGAAAGGAAACGTTTAAGAACAGAAGGAAGAGGATACGCCAACACAAATGGAAATATTGTTCCTGTAACATACACTGGTGCAAACTGTAAGTATGTCTACGCTATGTATCGTAAAAGTTGTATCATTTCTTTGGAAACAAGTATTCATAGTCCTCAGAAATATAAATATGCTATTATCTACTACTTAAAACAAAACGTTTCACTAAATATTTTCAAAAATGTTAAAAGGGTATATTTACAGTAGGTAAAAGTGATACAGCTGTTTCGCATTATTTGCACCTATTATAGCCTAGTAATTTATTTTATAGATGTAAGTGGCAATGTTTGACAATATTAGCATCTGATTACACTGAATCATTGATTCACAACTTCAACAATATTGGTGACGAAAACTGTAAGACACGTACTTAAAAGGGTTTGATGAAAACTAGCAAGATAAATTAGGTAAATAAAAATACAAGAAGTACAAAAACTAACTTTCATAATGAGGCAAACCTAAACTACTTTATTTGCATGTTGAAACCAACAAAAGCGTCAAATAGAAATGTAATAAACTATTTTATTGTCATAGATTAAAAGTAGCGGAATCTCCCACTGTAGCTGTCAGCGGTAAGACTTAGTGGGGTCGTGTCGTAACTAATACCGACCTACACCCTGGGCGAATTCTAGCGGTGATGAAAATTATCTTAGAATCCAACCATAGGAAATGAGTTTCGTTAGGCACAAGCAAGCTTCAAGCTGAATAAGTGGTGCATACCTCCAAACACCCAAGTCAAGGTGAGACCATTCCGAGGACTGAGTGTATCAGGGTATATCAAACATGATGTAAACGTACCTCCTCAGTGCACCGGGGTGAACCCTGTTGTATATTAGCTCTTACCCTTCTAAACAAAGCTCTGGGAGGGTCGACGGATATTTCTTCGGTACTTCTGAAAAGAACTTGGAAAAATAATGAAAACATAAATTAATAGTAAAAACATGTTTAGAAAACAAGCTTTTATTTAAATGCTCTGAAAAAGAAGAAAATAAACTTTAAATCAAATCATTTCCATAAATTAATACATTACCATGATTTATAAGATATAAAAGCTTGTCGCGAGATTTACCTGTGTAAATAAACAAGAATACTATATGTAACTTGATCTTGACATAAGAAATTCTAAGAGAAAAAATATGATTTTTATGTAATATGTTAATCTCGGGACAAACTTTTACATAATATAAATTGCGCCTTTAAATAAATGCTCTTTTTTTAATTATTTTTACTATTAATTTACTTTTAAAAGTACAACATTTGATGTGCATAGCGTGTCATAAATTGAAGCTTTAATCAGGTCAGTTAATGCTGAAAGAAGGACATTGAAAATTGCTTAGAAGAGTATAAAGCAACGGCTTTATTATTTTTAAATCGAAAGATGACAGCAGCTGAACACCAGGGTAGAATTTATGATTCTCTGGATATAATATGTTTTGTGTCTAAGAAAAATATGCCCTACCCTCACTTAACCCACAAGTGATGTATTTTACTTTACACAATTATGGTTACGTGTTTTTGGTATTAATCCTGGTACGAAAAGTAACTGTAGTATGTAAACACTGCCTGAGAGTACACCAACTTCCACTTCCACTTCTAGCAGATACCATTGCTGTTATGTGAAAATGTCATTGTCTAAGTGTACATGTGTATTTTCGGATAGGTTAATAAGGGTTCTGCTGCAAATTTCTTGTGTGTAGAAACAAAATGATATTTTTTCTAGGAAACTGTATTTATTTGAATATGTGTATTATAAAACCTCTTTCAGGTACAACGTGCAAAGGTTTTATATTTCACGTATGTTTAGAAGGGAAATAGCTTTTCTCTCTGTCTTGAACAAAACTGTTGTATGACGTCTGACTCATTTTGAAAAATACATTTCAATTGCCAGTCTGGTCCCTCTCCACGCTGTAAAGTTTGCGGAAAAGCTGCCTTACATCCCCTGGGGGCGGTGCGTCATTTTAGCGAACTACATCTCATTATCCTATCAGCGGCAGTTTGCCCTTTTCCAAGTGGTATATGTTTATTTCCTTGTTCTTATACAAATTAATGATACATTTATTACTCTGTCTCTACGTGAGTATGGCTTCAGTTATTTTACAATATACCGACACATTTACCATTAGTACTAACGTTTCGCTTATGATTGGCGGAAGCCCTGAGGAGGAGAGGAGGGAAGTGTGTGTGTAGCTCTATATATATATATATATATATATATATATATATATATATATATATATAGTGAAGGGAATGGGAAATATTTTTCCAACGGAAGTATGGTGATTTAGCAGTCCGACTAGCCGCCTCCAACCACAGCGAGCTGGTTTGCTCCTCGAGCGTTTGTAAGCGGATATTCCGGAAATAATTTCGTTCCCCAAGCATTCTAATGATACTGTTTATCTGATTCTTCTGGTTTGTTGAAGCTGTTCATATTTTGCATTTCAACGTCGTTAAAATAACGTGTACGTTTAATTCACGACAGATTCTTGAGACGCCCGAGATTCCGTTCTGTCAATAATAGGAACAGCTTATTTGTTAGTCTTACACAATAAGGCGCAGATAACTGCGAGCTCTCTATCTGAGTATACTTTCTCCTCTATTGTGCCAGTTGGCTGTGATTATCCCCAGTTGAAGTAGATCCTCAAGACGACCATCGCTCCACCTCTTGGTCTGGTTCTTTGAGGTGTGAAGTTCATAATATTCACGTGCCATCGTTGCCTTTCCGTTAGCGCTATGTGTCAAGCCCACTGGAAACAATTATTGCGTATCAGACTTGCAATGGTTGGTTCTTCATACAGGTTTGTCAGTTCTTCGTTGTATCGAATACGCTGGACAAGTAAAGATGCGCGATGACCCTTAACTTTTTAGATGTAGTAATATTAAACACCAAAGTGAGAACCATTCAGAACCACTTTGCCACAAATATAGATATATTTTCAACAAGAAAACCTAAAATCAATAGGACAGTAGAATATAAAATATTCCTTTAAACACGCAGCAATGAACATTGATCATTCTAGAAGAAACTTTTGCACTAAAGCTTTCAGTGGAGTATATGCCAGGTTAGAATCTCCTTCACCGGTAAGATATTATTTTAACTAATCAAAACACAACTACTTATACAGTAAATAAGCGTGTTGCTTTAGTAAAATATACCGTGCTGTTGCTGGTTTCAACCATAAAGTCATTTGTTTTTCCGATACAAATACATTTTTAGCACGTCAAATGAGTAAAGAAATATGACGTGTCAAGTAGCAGATAATAATGACACATACATATGTTATATATACATTTATTTATTTAAATACACACTGGCTGGGCAGAAACAAACGCACAATCGGCATACCACGCGGATCCTGGACTAAATTGAAGACGAAAATGTAAGTAACAAATAGCAAAATGTAACAACACTGCACGGAGACAGTCACCTAATAAGCTACATGTCCAGGTATTGTTTTATATATGTTATGTTAAGTAAACGTGGAATCATGTTAGGATTGCTCGTGATGTTAACCTGAACCCATATTGTGCAGGTGAGAACAGTTGTAGCAATAAGATAAGTGAGACATCTGCGGAACGCAAGAGGGGACTAACTACAGTGCTATGTTGCCACATTGTGCATATAAAATGGCACTAGGCGGCATTTTGCCACTAACATTTTCGTCTCCAATTTAGCCCTAGATTCGCGAGATGTGATTGTTATGCGTTTATTTCTGGACACCTTGCATATCTTTTGTGTGTTTGTATGTGTTTGTATAGGTGTATGTGTGTGTTTGTGTGTGTGTTTATCGTATGTTAAGAAATATTCACGATGTCTATACTTGCAGACAGTGTTAACAACCGTACGTTGTTATTTAAAAGGAAAATATTCATACAACATATTTAGTATAATAGGTAAAGGCAAAAATTTTTATGTTGTTACTATCGACTTGCAATTCTGTAGCAAGATTTATGACGGAAAGGGAGCGTGCATTTAAAGTAAAAAACGCAAGTTATATTGATCTTACCCTATCTTTGATAATAATATTTGTGTTTGTAACGTACATACATATATACATATTTTTTGTCAGAGTTTGTTGTTTGTCAGTTTTATATTCACCACTTGGCAAACTTTTTTGTAACCTAATGTTTCTAAATGATTATGAAGTAAATGTTTAGTGGTTGAAAATAGAAAATATATTTTCGTTATCAACAACGTTCGCTAATGTGCTACTAGCTGAAACAAAATCAAAATTTTCAAGGTAGATTTCCTTATCAAACTGCTTAGTAAATGTTACATGAATGTATATCTTAAAAATGTTTTTAGTGTGTTTACAACTCCCTAACTGCAGATTTGTTCGTCATTTGGAATATTTTATCTAGTAAACTGTCATGCCAGTTTTCTTTAAGTGCAATGCCTTGTTTACGATGCACTAGATATAAACTCCATGTTTCATGTTATGTTTATACATAAGTGTGTATCCCCTTAAAATCTATGTTACGTCACTTTCTCGTCCACTTGCCAGGATAGACTCTTATATTACAACTTGAGTAAATCAGGGCTGCAGAAAAAAAATATTATATTAGCTAATGCTACACTAACGACTATAGTTAATTAAACATTTAAAGAGTTTTTCAAATAGCTTTAATTTTATTTCTCTGAAAAATAATCAATTTTGTAAAATACGTTAATTCCAGTAAATTTTTGGGGTGTCAAATTTTAAATAAAAACAAGTTATTTATGTGACGAAATTATAAGCTGTCTTGTTTGTTTGTTGTTTTATTACATCCGCATGAACTTCTTCCGTACATAATGGGGCGTAGATATTAGAAGTCATATAAATTATATAATACTTATGTAGATAATTTTGAAATAACAACGAACTTACTTGTATATCACTAAACGAGTAATATTGTACTGCACATGGGAACGATTTAAGGTTTAACTTTCGCATTGGGTGAATGTATTAGCTCTTACATTTCCTCTCTTGCTCGCGTATATACTATCACATCACGCACGAAACCTGCATCTGGCAGCTGGATGTCTCTTTTCAGTTTGCGACATCCGTGAAACGTGACCGAACTACCCAGTTATATTTGAGCCCCTTTTATCTTCCTCAAAGGCTCGTTCTGTAGAAAAAAATGTGTCTGGCTGCTATCACTTCATTTCAAACACGGATCTGTGATTGTAAGTTATGTTGACACGATAACCACGGCTATAGATGAACAGGTCTTAACAATGGTGTTGAAAATCGACTTTCTATGATCAGGGACTTGAAATTTTCACGTATAGAATTTTGCACCCCTTTGTTTCAAAGCCTTACGTGCTATCTGCAGACCTACTTTATGATTACTGGCTGGGTGAATTTGTAGTAGTAGTCTTTCATTTGAATGTGTCAATCAGAACTAGGTTAGTGCGACACTACGCGTTTGTGATTTTGGGGTAGAACCACAAGACAACGAAAGTTTCAAACGTCCAATAACTGGCCATGAAGCAGAGCTGCAGGTGTGCCCATAAAGCGTTGAAACAAAGTGGTGCAAATTCTTTTCGCGAAAACCTTTAGTCTCTATCAATGAGTGATTGACGCCACCGGCACACTGGTGTTGTTTAACACTGCATAATTGGAACTACGAGTAGCAAGTCCGTGTCGGAGCCACAATAACACTAGTAGTATGATGGTATACAGCAATGATAAAGTAACACCACTTTATGTATGGTACTTTCTGTCGTAAAGATGTAAACTCAACAGCGTTGGTAGAAAGGCTAATGTCCAGACCTGTCTTTTTTAATACCGTGATAATACCCATGTTTTACTATCCAGCGCAGAGTCCTATGACAACAATCACAAAAGGACCTGCGATGTGGAAACCGAAGCATGCCTATACGCAGTAGACTATAACTAGGGACAGGAAAATTTCGCGAATTCAATGACCTGCATATACTGGAATCAACTTTCCTGTGCGTATTCAAGAAATGACCATTTGTCCACTAGATGCTACTCAGTGTAACAGCAGACAATGAACGAAAATACGGGGCTTGAGTATGCAAAAGAACAATAGATTCTAACGTGTAGGTAATTGAACTAGCGACATTTTCCTGCCCCTAGCTACAACTATCCCTACGGCTATCAGAGGCCCAGTTGGCCGATATGATTCTGTTTTGCGAGTCTGGAGTGCTGTCGCACAACCAAACACCAATTCGGCGTGACTGCGCACAAAAGCAATTCATCAATATCAGTTGGAGCGATGAAAAGCAAAAGGTTCAAATGGGTTGGACACGAGAATGGAAGAAACAATATGTTTATAATGGATTGTATTACATCAGCCAGAAGACAAGTAGAAAAACCAAAAAATCTAGGAAGAGCTGGATGGACGGAGTTAGACACGACTTGGTGTCGCTGGGGTCATGGAGAACTGGAGACAGATAACATAAGGTAGAATCAGATGGAGAGCCTTAAATGTGACAGCGCGAGGTTCTCTGCGTTGATTGCGAATTAATAAATATAGTTGATAATAATTAGTTTGATTATACTATAATATATCCCGACCAAGGATTGATTTTCAGACATTTCATGGTTTTCCTAAATCACACTAGGTAAATGTTGGAATAGTTCCGTTATGCAGGTTAGAGCCTACTCCTTTCTCTTTCCTCCCATTTACCTCTATCAAGGCCATGAAAGTGTTCCAAGGCCACATGGAATACACAGTTTATAAACACGTATTATGTTCCACACTAAACTTCTGGGTCACTAACCTCCAAGATTTATCTATTTTGATTTATTAAGTATTTTCCGACCTTACCTGGTAGAGTGTAGGCAAGTCAGTCCACTTGTACCAGATGCCAGTGGGTTTACAGCCGAAGAGAGTAGTTGAAAACCCTCGTCATAACGAGATACACTTTTTCCTATCGTGGTGTATGGGAGAGGTAAAAACTTCTCATTTCAACAGTATACAGTGGGTACGCCATCAGTCACATGCTTGACGAGGCCAATCCATCCGCTACAAAGCCGTGGTAATGCCCATCACTAGGCGGACCAGAACAACATTCCATCATAGAGCACTAAAAGCTTCCAGTCCTCCGCGGGTGCGATCGCTGCCATTCGCCTGGTATTTACGAAGCCGCCCAAGATGAGCTCGGACCGTCAACCTCTAGGAATCCTCCGTACTTTCTCCTAATGAGGAGTTTCAATCAACGCTACTCCAATAGTCCAACCCGAAATTAGCATTGCACAATACTGGGACTTACTCGCTGACATCCACGAGCACCTACAGACACCATGCACCTGGGTTTTCACCCGCCAGTAAGATGACTCTCTGGAACATCCGGAATCACATCTTCGTTGAAATCGGCTCATCCGTGCGACCTGCACACCACTGTAAGCTCCAGTTAGGACGAGCTGTAATCACAATTTCAGGGATTAAGGTATATTGTAAATTCACATTTGGTTCGACGTTGCTTGCGTTCATGATGTAGCGCAGTTTGCTTGACCTTTATGGAAGCGATTCTAATCAACTTAAGTTTTCCTTTATTTACGCTTAAACAAAGTCGGTTTGAATGCATTGCCAAAGTAAGCCTTGATTTTCTTTTCAGCAAAAAATTAAGTCTTATTTAGGTTGTAATTTGATTGACATTTGTTTACTATAGGATTCATTTTCTGATACTGATAAATTACTGTTACTGTTTTAAACTAGGTATTGTATAGACTATACAATATAATTTGATTTGAAAGTGTACGTTTTGTGTGGTGCAAAAAACCTTACGATGTAGTAAGCTTATGTAGTCACTAATATAAATTCTAATGTGCAAGAATGTTTGAATATGTAGAGAGACCGAAAGTTTAATTTTGCCAATAAATCCCACGTAGGTTATTGTTCGAAGTAATACACAAACCATATATATATGTATCATTATTCAGCTAAAGCCTACCTCATACCTGAATTTAATTGATTCTAGGTAAAACAATTTGAGATACAGCGTTGACTCATTGAACAATGTTTTACATGATATATATCTTATTGCTATATAATCTATGAATTTGCATTGTGAAAATGATGACTGCTTCCTTTTATTTAATTTCTATAAAACGAAGATTTAAGCGGTTTGATAACAACATAAATTATGCAGCATGTCCTAATAAAAATGATTTGTTTCCAGGTACATTGTTTTTGAGACATCTTGAGTGTAGAAGGTAATGGGCCTCATACATAGGAAGTAAGAAACATATAGACCAGTGAACTCATAGCCTTTCAATGCTATTTGTTTGAGGGTTGGTAGTTCCATTAATATTTTACTTAAGGAAAAATTGATACTTAATATTTCTTTCAGTACCGCTCATAATCAATTTTACACTACCCGTATATATTGTGTGATGATTATGAACCTTTCAGCTGACTTCTTTTGATACAATTTCTTAAAAATTTCTTCATACATTCTCAATATGCAGGATTAAAAACTGACAAAGTGCAAAGTGAAATATATTAAAAAAAATTTTTTGCAAGCCAGTTTGCAGTCTTTATAATTATTTGTTTACAGTGTTGAATATGTTGGTGTTAACCATGGCAGCACTTATGAGAAAAATACGAGAAACTACACAGAGGAAGACGGTTGTTTGTTTAGAAATTTTGAAGGAATATAAAAATATTTTATTTGTAATTATTCTAAAAAATAAGAGAGAAAAAAATCACTCGCGTAAATGAAGTGAATGTACGTACAGTGGTGCTATTAAAGTCACTTTCTGTTCGGCTTGGAGGAAATTACATTACATTACTTGGGCATATGTTACAGATCAGTTGAGTGGAGAGTAGATATGCCCAGCCCTGACGTGTTTGTTTCTCTTTATTAATAGTACTTTTGTGGAACAGAAAAGAGAACGTAAATGAAAAGTGAAATGCTACAAAGCCTTTTGTTAGATTAGGGCTCCAGGTTTCGGATTTGTTTGGACAGTATTGTTGGCGTGTGTGTTGCTATCCCATAATGCGTTTCAGTTTATTCACTGCTTGAAGTTATCTGTTGGCTATAAACGTGTACCAAAATACAGATGATGCAAAAACATTGAGCAGTGTGTTTATTTTCGTAAAGAAAATCGTAGCTGTGTTTGCCGTTAAAATACACAGTCGCTGTTTGCGTAAATTACTAATTGATTGAATACGAAATCGACGCACAGAGAGGCCTCACGTTGAGTGAATTTATCATGTTCGAATACAAAATCCCTATGAAGAAATGTACATATCAAAAATGTCTACGCACAAACTACTTGCGCTATGGAATGGTGGGGTTCAGCACGTTTTACGGCTGATATTCTACTATGAATTGTAATTCATAATATTTTATGCGGATACATGCATTATCAATTTATTGAAATGTTTTTCAATTTTATTTGGATTAAGGCATCTTTAGTTATAATTATTTTACTATGGTTTACTTTTGCCTTCCGACCTACGAACTCTAAATGCTATATGAAGAGCCTAACAGATTTATAACAAATGAAAATCTTGAAACGTTCGAACGACAAGCCTTATTTTTTTAAACCTTTTGCTGATATTCTGACGAATCACGAGATGAGGGCAAGCATTTGCGCACGACGAACAGTAATTTTTCCATCAACATAGCCAATAACTCCCAGGCACAAAAAAAACGACGTTTTAATAAAAATTACTGGGAAATATCGTACGTGAAACTAAATACACACCTTAAAAACGTTTCGTGAAATGTATATTACAGTCATCAGTGATTTTTAACTTAGTTTGTAGGCTTCGATCATACATATTTTATCACTCCTTTAGAATTTTTATAAAAATCGTGTATTATTAATATTTAACGAGTGAGGTAGTTTGGTGGGCGCAGTGGTCGAGGGGTCAGATCTAATGACTCTAACCTAAGTATTCCGGGTTCGATTCCCGGCGGGTTCGGTCCCGATCTTTCGCATGTGGGCAAACGTAGCGGACGTTGCCTTTAGCAGTCGGATATTCTCTGTGAATTTCCGTTTCCCGGCCTCTCTCATTCCGTCACTGCTCCACACTCACCTTGCCTCATCCATTCCTTGGGCTGGAGGGCGACAGGCATGACTCGCTGGTCGACAAGCCAGTCCACTCTTCACTCTGGCTTTCTACCACCCATATTGTGACCCTGCCAGAATGCGAAAAACACGTAGTGGTTTTCATTTTAACTGATGAGGTACTTTTTTGCGGGCGAGATACTTTAACAAACCCATACTCAACTGTTAAAGAGTTGTTTCGAAAGATTCACAATGCTCTGTTTTTTACATTTAACGAAATATTGCAGCGAACTGAAATTAATATTAAAATTGTTTATGCTTATTTATCTCCCGTACTGTAGCAGCTAACAAGGCAGAACTGAGTAAAACTTTCCGTACGCTAGAAATCTAGGCGCCTTTCTTTGTTTTCCAACTGCTAAATAAAAATCACAGAGTAAAACCAGGCTACATTACAGTATTCAGAAAAATCAAACATTTATGTTCCAAACCTTTCCTTACTGTCGGTACATTACGGTCCAGTAAAAATGTCATACTTTTACGGTCCAGTGAAAATTTCATACTTTTTTTGGATGCGTCAGAAACGTATCATTTTGTTTCTCTCATATTAACGGTACTTACCAGCAAATACACTTCACGTACAAGTTTCTGTTCACAGGACTCTATTACTTAATCAGTTTTAAAAGTTTTTAATAAATTGGATCTTACGGGTACCACAAGCACTACGAACAAGTAAATAAGGTTTCGATATTAGTGTGTTTTATGATTTGTAAACAAGTAGTCAGACATTTTCTCGTCGAAAAGTTCAGTTTTTTTGCCATATAATTTTACAGACAAGGTCAATGTAAAATATTAAAAAAAATGCATTTGAGGTTCTATGTGTAGTATAAAGCTAAGTGTTTTGAATAATGTGCTATGAATATGTTCTGAAAAAGGTGAGTAAGTGATGGAAGAATCTTAAGTCAGCGTTTACAGTGAGGATTTCAACGCTGGCAACAGGTGATTTGACGTGACTACGGAGCAACACCAGAATGTAGGGGTGGAGGAAACTATCCATCCCCCAAATAAAATCCGCCCACCTGCGGCATCGCCCGGCACGATTCCCACATGCGAAAATTAACAACAATCCCGCCGGTATTCGGACCCATATCGCCTTGATAGCAGGCGAGCACTCT
This sequence comes from Medauroidea extradentata, assembly GCA_003012365.1. Classification (NCBI taxonomy): domain Eukaryota; kingdom Metazoa; phylum Arthropoda; class Insecta; order Phasmatodea; family Phasmatidae; genus Medauroidea; species Medauroidea extradentata. The sequence continues at coordinate 24,526 of PNEQ01051170.1, forward strand.
AGCCTCTGAGCCAACATTAGTCCCTAAGTTTTAAAAATCCAGCGTACTGTAATCTAATGCACAAAAACGTAAAATGGAAACGAAATTCTTTTGAAGTTGGGTGTAGTTCGGTGTATTGTTGGGATGAAGGAATTGGTGTGTAGTTAATACGTAGAGCGACTGATTTTCGGCAAAAATTGCACCAAATTGCTTCACTGTCTTATATGTAGAGCCGAGAAATTTTCGCGAAAAGAATTTTGCCGTAGTTTCAGTGCTTTACGTGCCTATCTATAATTTTGCCCATTAGTCAGTGATTTAATGTTTTAACACTCGCTTGTCTTGAGGTTCTACCCACAAATCACAGACGTGTGGTGTTTTAGTAACCTTCTTTGATTGGCACAGTCTGATAAAAGACATCTCTGTACAATGACTCGCTGCCAATAACCACAAAACACAGCCGCAGATATTTACGTAATTATGCAAGTTCATTTAACTGTGCCAATGAGAATAAGGTTGCTGCGGCACTAAACGTCTGTGATTTGAAAGTAGAACTTAAGGCGCTGTGCAAAATTCCTGTTACCAAAAATTGGTGGCTCAAGAAGTAGATATAATTCAGAATAATTTCATTAGGGACGAGTGCGGTGGCTTTTAAAATCAGGATATGTCCTGATTAACGAACTCACCATCCTCTAGAAGTAATTTTGGAAATCATCTAAAACCGAGATCTTGGTGGCTGAACCGGGATTCAAGTAAGTGTCCTTGGCAAACATGAGTCAAGTGTTTTTTTTTTAATATCCACAACGTAGCTTGGTGCTGAAAATAAACATGCGCGATATATCGTTATTGAATCAGCTGTAGGGTTGGAATGATTTTACCAGGATTGCTACTTTGAGGGTGTTGGCATGCTATAATAACATAATACCCATTTAATTGCAGGAAAAGTGCAATTCTGCCAAAAAAAAAAAAAAGCTCTCCATAAATTGTTTTTTGTTAGGTAGGGTACGGACTACAAATTATAAGGACAATTCACTGAATAGACACACCAACATACATGAGGCAGCAACAATAAACTCTACTGGACATACAAATTACAACACAAAGCAGCCATTTGGTAGGTGATTAACCAACTTGCACGATATGCTGACATGCAAAACCTTTTACTTGTTTGAAAATATATTTTAAGGTTATGTAAAATTTAAATTTTGCAGTTGAAGTTAATGCATTTAGCAACAACACCAGGTGTTCAACCGCATTACACAAGGAAATGTTTCTAACAAATTTTGTTCTATTATAGCTATTAATGACAAGTGGTATTGCCAGTCCCTTCTACTGTGAACATTAAACAACCAGCCAGAGTTCTTACTCAATGAGCTATCCACTCGTGTTAATGTATGAAGAGTGTTCATACCAGCTGCAAGAAGTCTTCATGTACCCAGCAGTTTCGTGGACTAGTGATGTATTTCCTGTCGACGCCAATCAAGGCTATCCTCCCCCGCGCAAAACCTCTTGTCTGAATACATGAATTTCATAGTCTCTCTCGTCACCAGTTTTCCACTCTCGTTGACAGAAACTTGGTTCGCTTCGCTTCTTGCAGGCGGGCTGCCCCGACCCGCCAATCAATTACCCGGGGATATCTCCTGACGAGACGCTGTCACCGGGAAATAGTACTGATGATTGCTCGCAAGGAATTAACGAGCAGTCAGCGCTTAAGATGCCTCTTACAATTCATACATCATCCTTACATCCTTACTGCTCGCTTCTTGAGATTAGCATTCACTAAACCTTGCATGCTCCATTCAACGGACATTTAATTTGCGAGCAGTATCACCGTCAAATTTATCCACGCAATTCAAACATAATTTCTTCGGCTCAAAAAAAAAACTGAACCTACACCAAAGTTCCAGGCAAGGAATAACTCACACAAAAATCCATAGGACAAAACATTTCTTGCTAATGCAAGAACTATTTTTCCGTAAACTTTTCGGTAGTATATAATAGAGCTGGATGCTGATTTTAAGGATTCTAGCACATATTATAAAACAAAGTATGCAGACTTTTATATATTTAATATATTTTTTGACAAAACTGACCCCATATTTTTTTTTTAATTCGTAGTTCAAATTCTATTGTTTATTGCGTGTTACAGGTATGCGTGACCTGTTTCACTGCATCAAGCAAAAATAGAAATATAATCTCGAAACATAAAGGATATATATATATATATATATATATATATATATATATATATATATATATATATATATATATACATATAAATAGACACATGCATATATGTGTGTGTGAGAATATCGACTAAAAACACACTTTGTTAGTGTCATAAAACATTAAGGCAAACAGTAAGTTATTTTTTTAAAGTATATGAAAGGCAAGGAGTGTTCTAATAATATTTTATTGCATGTTATATGAAATAATTTTTAACTCTGACATGTGGTTCGAGATAAAGTGAACACTAAACAAAATCCCTGATTGAGTTTTATTTTCAGCTAATTACTATATTTCGCGCGTAGCGGTAAACGACGGTAAATATCTAACGTCTCTGGACACCTCATAGATTTTAGCGCGTGCGTTTAAAATCAATTGTGTAGTCGGCAGGAGCTTATGTTAGTTCTTTAAAAAAAATATATATGAAACGTACAACACCAATACGTCTGTTTTGGATTCAGTATTCTTGTATTTAAAATAGGAAAATATATGGAATTATTTTGCATATTTTCGCTGCCATTCATACAAGCAGTGAGCGGACTAGGTGACGTTGAATTATATGCAACAACGGTTAATAATATTTTTCAATGGTTTAATTTTTACTGCTCACTTTATCCCGAACGACCTATATAGACCTAATGCTGGAATATTTCTGCCTCCAATTCTGACAAGAGTTTTCTATTTCTCTATGCGTCACAATATCATACCTTTTTATTTACGAAAACATTTGTAAACATAAAAATGTAGACTTATTTCTTAGTATTAAAATAAGACGATGTAAAATGTCACATATATAAAATTTCCAGTAAATAACAACACAAGGAAAGAAAAAAATAAGGTTTTTTAGCTGTCTGCTTAGAGTTGAATATCCAAACTAGAAAAAAACTTGTTCGATAATTAAACTAATATGTCTAACGATAATGTTAACAGAAATTTTTCTCATACTGATGTAACGTTTATCATTTGTCTATGTGCATGTAAAACTTCGCAGAATTAGTTTTGCTTGGTTAATAAAAATAAACATGTACCAACAATTAATTATATTATAAAATTTATTTATTGAATCAAGTCAATTTTGCATCCATTTTCCGAGCGTCTGTTACAAAGAAACACACTGAATTACTGTTAAGTTCATAGCAATACAATTTATAAAGACACTACAGTTATATATTAAGATGTTGCGTTTCGATGATAACGAAAAAAAAAAAACTATTTTGTCAAGATACAAACGCTGTGAATCTTGGGCTATTGGAGACGGTGAAGTTAGTAGGAAAATGTTGTGCGACAAAATTTTACATGCACAGTGTGGCAACACTGTACTAGGAATGTGCCTTCTTGCGCTCCACGTCCAGGTATTTTTTATGTATATTACGTCGAGTAAACGGCTTCTGGTCTCACGACAGCACGGCCTCCGGGGGCATACGAGTAATCGCTGGTGGCGTAGAATCGTGTTCGGATTGCTCGGGATTTTAACCTGCACTCGTAATATGCCATTACATGCAGGTCAGAACAGTAGTAGTAAGATAAGTAAGATATATGTGAAGCGCAAGAGGGGACTAACTGCAATACTTTGTTGCCACATTGCACATTTAAAATATCATTTGCAACCTTTTTGTCAATAACGCTAACATTTTCGTTTCCAATCTAGTCCACGAATTTTTTGCGTTGTGTGCTCTTAGTGCGTATACTTCTGAACAATATATATATCTTAATATATGAAGTGTACTGACACACTCACTCACTCATCAACGCACAGCCCAAACCACTGGACGTAGAACCATGGAATTTTGAGGGAAGCTTCCTCTTGCCCCGTACGCATCCACTAAGAAACGATTTTTCCAAATTCGATAATTAAGGGGGTGAAAAGGGATGAAATGTGTTTTAAAAGAATATTTGATATCTCATTAACCAAGAATGCTATCATAAATTTTTAACTTCATAATGTTTCGCAAAGAAATGCATATTCGCAAATTGTTCGATTTTACGAAATTCGAAAATTAAGGGGGTGAAAAGCCGTAAATGAGTTTTTCATAAAACCGTGATTTATCCTTAACCATTTCAGATAGTTAGTTGGTTGTTTTGAAATGATGCTTAGGTAAATATCTAAAAAGTATTTTTAAAATTTTTCGAAATTCGTTCTTGAAAGCTCTTAAAATTTCAGAATAAATTATAACTACACTCGGCTCTTGTTACAAATTCCGTTTCAAAGTTTACAAATTACAATTTGACAAAAATTTATGTGTAGTTACCTAGCAGAAATACTAGCGTACTTTATGCATTTTAATGAAAAAAAATTGATGTAATAAAATGGACTTAGAACTGTGCACACAGCAACCACGTTAAAACAAATTACAAAAGAAAAATACTCCATGATGTATGAACATTTTATTTTAGAGTTGCTGCAGTAGATAAGGAAATTTCGCTGACAGGTGTGCTGATGACATGGCTACCAACTTATTTGCCTACACATGACGGAACCTAGTACTTCTTGAGAGGGGAGGTGTAGGTTCCGAACAACTGTTTAAATTTGAATCTTTAGCAAAGGTACCTGAATGGCACATAGTTAAAATATGCCTTGCTTAAATAAAGAAATATGTACATGTTACACACACACACAAACATATATATCTTCTCAATAAATTGTTGCCACATCAATGACACCAAATAATATATTGAATATAAACTAATAAACAGGATAAAATAACATAACAATATTTCGTTTACTGTTCTTATGGGAATAACGAAAGTATTCTGCGTTTTAAACCACAAATATATAATGAGTAATCAAAAGACTATTAACAATTTCAAAAATAAATGCCTGTAAGTTAAATTTTCTCGTTGTGCTGCCAAGGTAATTTATAAACCTAAAATCATTTTATTTAGTTGCTTAGTGACAGTAAATAGTTACATGTTACGTTTATTTTCGTTCTAACGTTCAATGGCGAAAATATTGTACGTCGACATTTTACATGCACAGTGTGGCAACACTGCACGGAGAAAGTCCCTTCTTGCACTCCACGACCAGGTAATATTTTATGTACAGTACCTTACGTTAAGTAACCGCAGGATTATGTTTGGACTGCTCGGTATTTTAACCTGCACCCGCAATATGCAAGTCAGAACAGTAGTAGTAAGATAAGTAAGATATCTGTTAAGCGCAAGAGGAGATTATATACAGTGCTGTGTTGCCACATTTTGCATGAGCGTGTATACACTGTAAAAAAAAGTTTTGTACTTTTACAAAGAAAAGCTTTGAAAACTCAGTTGCCAAAGAAATTCCTTGTAAAACTACAATGGTTATTCTTTTAATTAAATACAAGGTATATGTTTGTAAAATTACAAGGACTGGCCTTGTAGCTGTACTTTCAATAAGAAAAAATAATAATTTAAAAGTTTATTGTACTTTATAAATAACACTGAACTGATTTGTCAAATAACTTTTTAATAAAGAGCGTAAACAAGAAATTATTTTGAAAAAATAAAAAAAAAATTTCGGGAGGTGCTAAGTTCGAACCACTCTCGCCACGCTTAGAATCCACGTATTTTACCCCTATACCACCGTGACTTCCATGCCGATTAGACTTTATTTATTTATATGCATTAAATGTAAAGTTCAGTAATAATTTTTCCTTTTAAAGCACGCAATTAATATAAATATTCACTTTATTTAGAAAATTTCTTTCATAGGTTGTTATCTTTGCATTAGTAATTTCAGGCGAACTCACGATGTTCGTAGGGTATATATTTTTTTCTAAATTTTTTTTGCAGCAAACAAAATCCTTTTATTTTACAAGGTATATTTTCAACATTTACAAAAGTTTGTACAACTACGAAGAACTGCCTTGTCATATTTTACAAAACAATTTACAGTGCAGGAACTGTCGGTATAGGTACAAGGAATTCCTTTGTAGTATTACAAAGTTTACCGTACCCTTGTAACTTCATGAACTAATGATTTTACAAGGATATTCTTTGTACTTTTACAAAGACTTGTAAAAGTACAAAGAATACCCTTGTAAATTTTACAATTCTTTTAGAGTGTTTACACACACGTTTACAATTGAAACCAATATTATTACAAACTAATACTTCTTCTTAAATCGTGAAATTAAGGGAGTAGATTGTTTTCGTGACCTTGAAGTGATACTTGACTGCATATTACTATACTTCCGTAACTATCATGTGGACAACGTAATTGATTTCTCTGTACGTATATTAGGTTAAATCAAACTAATTACACATCCTGCAACCACGTCAGACTCCTTGCTTTGTTCGTATTAATCTCAAGTACGGCCAAAAATATAATACTGTTCAGTAACATGGAACGCTTTTACAGCAACTGAATCTAGGATACTGGAAAAGTAACCGTACAATGCATATAAAAATATATTTAACAGGTTTTCATTTAATAATTCAAACTTTGACTACTGCAGTGAACTAAAAGAGTTAGAAGGTCACACTTTAGAAACAGGACGTTCTATATACGATGATTAGTATCTAGTCAATTCATTTCTTTCACGTCACTCATGTTCTGCCATTAATACATATATTTGTTTTTGAGTTCCAAATTGCAACCATAGAATAAGTAGAAATTTTGGCACTGTCAACAAAGAAATTTATCTAGTTAAACGATAGGTTCTAATGTACAGTAAATCATGTTGTCACTTTTAATCTCTTCATTGCAAGGAAAATCACATTCCGAAATTCACCAAAACATTAGAAAAGTATAATTTCTTTCTCTTTAAAAACCGTTACACTCAACCTAGACTGGTTATTGGTTACTGTCGTGGTACATTCCTCCGATATTTTTATTTAATGTATTTCCACTTCTTGTATTTGTTTGTTTTTGTACTGTCGATATGTATGTTCGTGCTCCGGTTTTTTGTGCAATAGTCACATGTTTGTACGTCGTTTGTAATGCAGTATGTTTAATTGTATGTGTCACTCTCTCTGTTATTGTCTTCGACTGTTGAGTGGCACAAAACATAAGTTTCTGTAATTGTATAAACACACATACTTATTCGCCCATATATGCTATTTTTTTTCTTTTTACGTATCATCACAATTTAAATGCAATTTTAGTATTGAACGTCTCCTACTGAGTGGAACGGGTTGAAACTAAACTGAGGATAGTATATTGAGTACTTACTAATGAAAACAGTAAAGGAAGTGCGGAAAGGTAGCAGTTGAACTAGACACAAGAGGGCTTGCGTATATATCCAGGCAGCTGTGGGTTACAATTGGCACACGGCCACCCCACCTCGTGCTAACCACGATCTTCACAGTACGCCTCGCCCAGGCTGGCGCGGCAATTAGCGAGCCTGGCTCGCACCGCCGCGCCGCTGCCGCGGATTTCCCGTCTTGCAGGGCGTGCGTTCACGCGTCCGTATTACACGCTCCGAGTGTCGGCCGGTGAATTAGAGGGCGGGATTGCGTGAGCCGCACACCCGCATCGTGTAATAGTCGCTGCTGCCACTTGTAGCCAGCCGGTGTCCCCGCTCCGAGTATATGGGCGGCGCGATGATCAACTGTATGGGCTGTTCACAGGCAGGGGCGCACCCTTCAAAAAACTCCCGGACAAAAAAAAATATCGTGGCCTCAGACCATGCTCTCTTGTTCTACATTTTAGCGATATTATTCTTTTTTATTGCGCCTGAACGAGATCACATGTCAAAAATCTGTTCGTCTCAACGTTGGCTGATTTTTATCAAGGCACTTACTACTATAGATTTAGTTAGTTGTAGAGTGGAAATTCTAAAAGACCTAAGTGCCGAAAATGTGTTCTTGAGAAATATGGGAAAAACAGTGCTGCAACAGCATGCGTACATATTGGACACACAATTTTTCGACGATCGTAAAAACTGTCAGGACAATTACTAGGACTAAGCTCCTATAGCAAAACATTGGCATTGGTACATAGTTCATTTCGATGTGATAAAACTCAATTCGGTATCTTTTGATACTTAGAGCATATAAAATTTCCACTCTAGAATTATGTAATTAACGAAATTTTGGTTAGTTGAAATTTTAGTCGAAACTGTATAGTTCCCCGTTTTGAAAAGTAATAGCTGTCAGGCGAAGCTCATTTTACAAAACTGCCAACCCGAATTTTGTACATCTGCTCTGGTTTCAACTTAAAAAAAATAACTATCGCAAAATCAGAAGAAACAAGAGAGCATGGCTTTAACGAATAAGTTGTTCAAATACAGCCAGCAGACTTGACGAGCGTTATGTTTACTTGTAAGTTTTTCCATATTCTTATTTTTCCATAACTAATTTCCTATGTATACTATTTTATAGCATACAAGAAGATAGAAGATATTCTACAACCGTAAACCAGTAATGGACATGTTGGAAAATCGGGAGAATCTTTCAGCCTGGATATTCTCTAAGTCCTGACGTTTGGTCATTGTTCACCAGAATTAGCGTTAGCTTAGCCAAATATGGACTCGACATTACAAAAAAGTCAAAAGAAATTGACTCATTACATTGAAGCCTAACAATTAGTCGACGTCACACGCGATAAACATACATTCATAATAACGTATATCTAATCAAATATTATTATGCCTAGAATTATGTACGTTGTTACTATAATAATAATTTTACGTTTCCTTTGCTTCGACATACTTATTAGTTAATAGGCTACCTGTATGATTAGTAGTTGTAGTATATATATATATATATATATATATATATATATATATATACACACACACACACACGCATACACAGAGATCATCAATGTAAACGCTTGTGTACTGTAATGTAAACAAGAGACATGACAATTTGTAGAATGTCTGGAGGGTTGCATAACACCCGGCGTGACAAAAAGCAATTCTGTGCAACATGGCTTTTACCGTTGTTCGGATAACATTATCCATCGTATCAAGCCTCTGCGCGTAGCCTTCAGACGTGTATTTGAAAATTTTTGCTTTCAACTTTCACAAAATAATTCGCTGAACCGAAAATTGAATTATTTTAATGTGTTAGAAATATCGGGCCTCAAACTAGTCCGTGCTGCTACGATCTTCAGTCGTAGCCTAGAGGTATAAATTACCAGGAATCACAATACCGAACTAAAGGTAATGGAATATTTTTTTTTAAAAATTGCAATATTTTCCATAGCGTACCAGGTTTTTATATAAAAATATAATCAGGCTGCTTTATCGAGTCATAAAACGACGAAAACTGTTAAAACTTACAAAGATATTACTTCATAAATTTGTGATAATACAACTTGTTTACGAAAGCTTCTCTCTGTAGTTACATAAAATGTATCTTATTGTTGATAATAAATACGAATACATGTCGTTTTTTAAATAGTATATATTTTAAAACGGAGTCTTGATATTCACGGTCAGTCCAGCCAGTCAGCAGTTGAGTATACGATATCTTCGAGAGGAAGTCACGTGTGCTGTCGTAGTGTTTGGCACAAACGATATTTCCTGTCGACTCATCTTTGACAGGTAACACTTCCTTAATCAACGAAGTAATATAGCAAAGTGTTTCTTCTAACAAGTATAATGAGAAAATTCTGTAGCACCATTTATGTTACGCATTATCGCACCTACTGTCAGGACTAATATTGAAACTGTTACGTTTATTGTGTGTGGTATAACAAATGTTGAAACAATATTAAATATTTCGAGAATACTCCTACTCAACCCAACGGAAATCACATGGCTGCCCCTGAACGTATTAACAAGATGAAAAGAACGTAGGGAACACAAGCAGGTCCATGGATGGCACCGGGCAGGTACACGAGTACCGGTACATGCACGTAGTCATGAAAGCCACACATATGTACAATATCACGCTCTTGTGCGGAATACAGAATGCAATCTCGTAAAGCCCATTGCGATATCATGGAGCGCCCAGAATACAAACTCGCCGAGAGCGTCTTCTTGGTAAACAGTTTATCACCGCCAACCGTCAAGGAAGGGCACAAGTTCCAACAGAAAAGCCCAAGTAGAGTATATTATACAGTATTAAAACGTTAGAATTTAAATATTTGCTCGCGGTTCTGTAAAATAACGAACCTATTTCTTTGCACAAATGCATTTAAATGTGCTGGCTGCCTGGTAGTTAATGGTTTAGAGACGCTGAAAGGAGTTCGTCATTAGAGATCAATAATTTAAAGTAAATAAATAAACAATAAAAAAAGCACAAACCCGACATACGCCATTTTGGGCGAATGTGACTGTATTGCATGTTATTTCTGTAATAAGGCAACAATCGCCTGGAATGGCGTATGACCAAAAAAAGTTATGTTTATAATACGAACCCATTGCAAGAATCGTTCAAATATTATAAAAAAAGCGCATGCATTAACAGTTTTACAAATTATAGGCCTATTCATGTTTTGGTTAGTTATTGTATACGTAAAAGGAGTCATATGTCCAAGTGAAAAAACGAACAGATAAATAGCCAGTGCCCTCTACTTTATTATTCTGCTGCTATGCAGTACGCATTTTCATAACCTGACCTATACAGCAAATTATTAATGCAGCCATTTGACCCCTCTGACCCACTGCTTCCGCCACCCATTTAACGGTTGTATTTGTTCTGTAGCAAAAATACACCAATCAACTGACCATTTTTACGTTGTGGCAGCCGACAACTGAGGTAGAACTTCCCCAGCACACAAACAGGTGATGAGATAAAATCGTGCACACTATAATTGGCGGAGCAAAATAATGACGACCTGTTAGCCACGTTTTCAGTTGTATAATACACTGCCGATCGTTGGAATCTTATCTGAAAAGATCAGTCCTCTACCACATGCATAGTGAAGGCTGGAGACATTCTGGACTGGTGCTTAGGTACGTATTTGCCAGACGGCAGCGCAGCTAATGGGAAGTGTAGTACAGGAAGGCAAAGGAGAGAGTCGCTGGTACAGAGAGGTGGACGACGCTCGCATCAAAGCCCATCTCGCCCCTGTGTAGGTACTTCACATGCATGCAGGGTTCTGTACGCCACAGGGGCATCACACGCTCCGTCGCACACACACACACACACACGCCACTGGCACGCGATGGGCAAGGGGGCACCAGCTACCACAGCTCTGGTCGATATGCGCTCCCAAAATTTAGGGCGCTTCCATGGTGTGGTCGTGCTCTAGCGGGTTGGTCCTGTCGCTTCTCCGGCCGAGCAATGTGACGTCATTCCTACCCCTCTCCCCTGCTTCCTTAGTGCTGCTGACGTGGTGCTGACCACCGCACGTTAATGAAACAATATCTCCTGGGGTCTTCGCCCCCGCACCTCTGCCCTCCGATGAAAATTGAGGCAGTAATAATACATCACAACATCCGGTCTACGTCCAAACACCCCTTTTCCTCCGTGGCGAGTGAAATTCCTCCTATACCCTGTCGTTAAGTAAAATCCTCCAAAATTTGTGGTTATATACGCCCGCATGTGTTTGACAATACTTCACTGTACGCCAAGAGAGGTGGCAGCAGAGGTAGAACAAAGGAAATGCATGAGTGATAACTAGGAAAATGAAATATTTGCGAGATAAATGATCTTACTGCTAGAAGACACTGTCTTATGCACACTCCAACCCAGCCAGTTCGTTAATTGGCTGCTCATCCAGCGAGTGGCATACACAAGGTAGTGGAGTCTAGCATGCCAGTCACATAACTAACGAAATATTCCTATCCCTATGGATGACACGGGTTCGATTCCTGATCCTGCCATCACAATTTCGGTTTCCCATACATATCCAAAATCACTCCAAATGTAAACCTAAATGGTTCCTATCTGAATGCGACGGTCGAATTTCGCAGTTTTGCTCATCTTTCCGGATTCGATATTTCCGTCTCGTAAGACCTCTCTTGTCGACGAGAGTCTTGATTGCTGTGTGCTTAGTGTATAATGTACAATCATTCACCTATCGACTGAAATTCGAGTGATTCGCGCAATCCTTAGAGTTATCAGGACCATTTAACTACGCCAATTCCGTTCATCATCTGGAAGTTGACAGCCATATGATACTTCGATGGCTCGGCATTGCCTTCTGCAGGGATAGAGGCGAAAAGAGGAACACAACAAACACCCAGTACTGAACACGGAGAGGTTATATTAAATTTCACTTCCCCGGCCGGAATTAAACTAGGTGTGTGTATGTGTGTGTGTATGTATGTATGTATATATATATATATATATAATCGTTCACAGTCCAGTGTTGTTCCGACCCATCTTGTCTCAAACGTCTTTAATTCTTCGTGCTGGCCAGGCTAAAAAATATGCCCGTCGTGTAGGGGAGCCGGTCTCTTTTAGTGTCATCCTCTTCTTATATCTATGGTGACCTTGCTTAAAGTGGTAATAAACGCGTGGATAGTTATTTTTACTTATCACTTCCACTTTACAACGTTTACGTATACGTACGACGTTGTCGACTGAGGTGCCGCATTACGATCATCACGTAAGCTATAAGTATTCAATGAAAATCGTCGTGAAATCATTCGTCGAGTACAGACAAAGATTACACGAGACAGCCAAAGATATTAAATCTTCCGAAATGTGATTGGCCGAGAATATCATGTGTCCTTTATTGATGTGTCACTTTAAACGAAAATATTGATATTGACATGTTTTTGGTTGTTGTGAGAAATTGAACGAAAGTTGAATTTAATGCGTCCGTAATAGGCCTCGTCCAAATGTGTTTGTCAATGTGTTCCCTGCTCACGTGAAAGTGAAAGTGTAACGTCATAGCTATCATCGTATTCCCGGCTTTTGACTGTGCAGTGACGTACCCATGTCTTTCCATACTCTGGCATAATCACGTAGCAGTGGACGATTTTCTCATTGAAACAACTACCGTAATATGGCACTTCCACACTAATCTTAGTTGAGACTGTACAAAAATTCGAAATGTCACGTCGTCCGTGAACAAGATTTTTGATGTTACATGTTTCTTATTTGTTACATTTGATAGCGATTTCGGCGCTTTGGAGTCACTTCATTATACAGTGCAATCTCGTTAATACAAACCCTGTTAATACAAAGTTCTCATTAATACAAAGCAATTTTTATTCACCTTGGAACGGGACAAGAAATGAGATAATTATTTAAATGTTTAATACACATTTTGTTTAAGAATTAAAGCATGAAATATGAAGTTCTCAGGTAAAAGGAAGTAATTGTGGTGAAAATATGATGTGATTCGTGGGTCTAAACAGAGTGACCAAAATTTTAGAAACTTTTTAAGGTTTTAGTGAACACTTGTTAATACAAACCTCATTATTACAAACAGCCAACATTTTGGTTCCTTCAGGTTTGTAATAAAGAGGTTTGACTGTAGAGTGATAGAGTTTTTCTTAAATGATGTCTTTTGGTAAACAACTTGGTGCAATTTCTTCACTTAATTCAGAGGCCATCCCGATGTGTTTGTGTGCGTTCCGTAAGTGTTAGGCTCTTTTTATTTATTTCTAGTATTTGTTGAGAAAATATTTAATGGCTTGTTATTTTAAGACATTTCTGTAAAATATTTACAACTATCATTTTCCTATCATGAAATGTATTGTTAACTGTGTGCAGTGTGCAACATGATATTCCCTGATTGAATTACACTCATAAATACGTACAATTATACTACAACTAAAGTAAGTACATTAAACATGCTCATCACAGTTTACTGAAATTGTTTCTTACTGAATTTGCAGCACAATTTATTTTATATGTAGGCAAGATGGGCGATAGAAATAAAATAAGTATAACTTGGCGTACATTATTGTTAATTAACTTATTAAAGAAATATCAATAGTTTCAGCCATTAAAACTTAGCTCACTTCTTTAAAATAATTAAATTAAAATAACAGTCAGTTGGGTTCCAGATTCTACTTTAATCAACTAGAACAAATCTGCGATATGTAGGTCTCTCTATGGTTTTTAGGGTCTATTAAGTCAGTGAATATCAGTTAGATGTATAATGTCAGTAAAATATTATCCCAGAGCTTCTAATAATTTAATGTTAAGTTGGAAGCTCAAGTCATTGCCGTGAGCTTGTTGAATCGTAGCTATAAAATTGTTCCACTCTTCTTTTTTTAGTGCTAACTCCACGTGGTCCATGCTCTTGTAGAATTTATAATTAGTTTCACTCTGCAGTTGACTCTAACTCTTGATAACGTCACACAGCTTCTTCCAGCTATAACTCTGGAGCAACATTTCAGCAAGTCTAGCCTACTTCAATCACTCTAAAACCACGCCATGTCCCAAAAAGTTGTCTTAGCCCATCGTACAAAAACTACAAGGTACTTTTAAAAGTGCAACGTTTCGTGCTCGGAGAAAAGAAACAAATTTACTTTCTTATGGTTCAAGATTTTCCTAGGCTGTTGGTTGATCTGTCGTTTAAATTGTGGTTTGCTATTGTTAACAGATCATCAGCCGTCAGTATAAGCTTACAAACATGATATCTGACAACGTGTGTATGTATGTGTGTGGTGAGTGTGTGTATTTGCATGATGTATGCTTGTGTATGCATGCGTATGTATACAACGCTTTTATATTTTTGTTCGTTTTTAGAACACGCATAACTATTATGATAATTTTCTTTTCACAACTTATACGAAACTAAGAAAAAAAAACGGAAAATGTAAATACACTTAATTTTGTTTGTTTTAGAGTATAATGTATTATTTCAACAGTAGTAGAATATGATCAAACTATTTATCTTATTTAAATAGTAGAGTGCACCAAACATTGTTATTAAATATTTTTAAGTCATGTATAAGAATTGTGTACATATAAAAGAGTCGTTGGAGAGTGAATTAAACTAGTTACTATAATAAATACGTTTACTGATAGTATTTGCGCAATTTTAATAAATTGTTCTGGAAATATACTGAATAGTAAAATTACGGAATACTATACAGAGTGTAACTACGAAAATATACTATAGTGCCGAAAGTTGCATTTATTTTAAACTATTTAACGGTTTGTATAAATGAACTTAACACTTTCGCTGAAATTACATATTTTTATAACAATTAGAACAGGTTATACAATGACAATTTCCAACAACAGAGTGACAAATGACTTTTTATCCTTTCGGGTAATCTTACATTAACATCTACAATATTTTAAAACTGACTCACAAAAACAGTTAAGATAAACCTTTCATTATGTAAATAATTTTTATTTTTTATAAACATACATGTTTCATGTTTATTTACCTACTTTCCTAAAATTACAGCAGCACTCAAATAATGAGACAAAATTAAAAGTAAACATGAAGATGCCGAATCATTTATTTCGGTTTAAACGAAATGTTCCTGAATTTTTTAAACAACTAAACTTTGTTTTATTTACAAGCCATCAATATGTTTATTGCAATAAATATTATATATTTTTTAAATTAAGGACAACAATGCAATATAAATAAAAACTATAAATATAACTATTGATAAAAATTAATATTTTATAATTTCGAAGTATTTACAGAGATCAACGTATTACATAATAATTCGAAAGTAATTTTTAAAGAAATGTTTGCATTTATATCACATAATCTTACATAACATGGCAACTGATTTTAAAATTTAATATCCCACTGAATTCTACCCAATTGTATTAAATAACCAAAGTTTTGTGTACATTTAAGCTATAAAGTGAGGTTCTCCGCCGTACAGTTCCTGAAAATTTACAAAAATTTGAGTTTTTACGATGTACCTACGGCGTTGTATGCCATTAATACTTTGATTTCAAGTCACGTACGCAATAGAATGACAATGCAATTCAATATTAGATAAGTTAAAGTTTACATTCTTTGATTTGTGATGCGAACAAGCACATCGACAGTGCAACGTATTTCCTTATCGGATTTTCAGACAATATGTATTCTGATTTATTCCCTAGATAGCTTCGCAATTTTGACGCCAACATATCGAGTGAAAAGGCAAGCACGAGAGCAGAAACCGACGAACAGAGAAAAGGAACAAAACTTGACCCGTGGAAACAAAGTTCTACCGGGGGCAAAACTTCGGTGCAAGGAAAAAAGAAAGAAACCTTTCTCCGACTCAACATTTTCACACGCGCCAAATGTTCCCACATTTTCTGTGTCAAAATAACCGCACGCCGTAAAATGTTCTTTTTCTAGAAAGCAGCTTTGGCGGCGACGTATTTGTAACGGTGCTTTAAGATCGAGAAAATGTGACTCCCTTCGCTCAACCTCCCGCGAGACGGAAATCGAAGCTAAGCCCTCGTTTCCCAATCACTTTGTTTTGCCTCGCCTCTCGGTGCTGGGTCGAAGGGGAAAAATACAAGAACACACACAACGGGGTCGATTTCCATGCGGAGACGTAAAAACCGTCCTCAATATTCAGCACGACGGCTGTCGTCGGGATTGGGCGCGTTCGTGGCGCCCCAGGCACCCTGGTGGTGGGTTTTTGCACTACCCCTTCTCCTTACACTCTTCGCTGTTCTTCTACCCGCCACCCTCTTCCAGGGGCGTGGAGCCACGACCCTCTGTCACTAGTAATAACACGAGTCACTAGACGGAAAAACATCGCATTATGACTGCTGAGCCGCCACGTGCCGGGGTAATATCCGCCAGTGTTGCGATATTTCCGCCTTCATTCCTGGCTCTGCTGCCTGCGATACATTACGTGCTGCGAGCGTTTCTCCCTGGTACATCAGCTGTCGCTTGCCTCAGCTAGTCTAGTTATAGGTCATTTGGTATAAAGTGAGCATTAACAATTTAACCTCTGAAAAATACCACTAGCCGTTACTGCATATAGTTCAACATTAACAATAGTTGCCTTATTACGTGTATGGTTGTCAGCGAAATTACGCAATATAATTCCGTGTGTTTTCCTATTTGAATACAACAATACAGATACAAAATCAATCCAAATCGACATAATTGTACTTCATATAATCAATAAACTTATTTTTACTAAACTGTATCGATTCCTACTGACTGCACAGTTTTTCTTACACGCGCAAATATCAAGTAACGTGTCCGGTGAGGTTAGACACGTCCCTTCGTTAGCCGTTACGCGCGGAATTATATTAACTCGGTGGAAATATAACTTTGGCAGGTCTTTGTTGAGTGCTAACTTTATCTCGAACCGCCTATACAACATTCCCTAAGAAATATGCACAAAAATATCAAACTTCTTCCCTACGGTTGTATTAGTCAAGTCTAGTTATAGGCGGTTCATATTAAAGTGAGCACCAGTCAAAACTTAAAAATTATCAATTAAATTTATTTAATATGGCTATAGAAGTCAAGTTTTGAGAGTTGTGAAATATTTACAATAGTGATTAGTTGCATGGACGTTTTCGTATTTAAAATTGTAGATATAGAGGCGCAATGGTTCACAGAAAATTGCAAGCATTGTTCAGTTTATCATTAACAACCTATACTAATGAAGACTATGCATAAAATACAGCATGAACCAAGACATATTAGACAGCGAACATTAACAAACTAAGTAGCCTAAACATTGCTGTCAAAACTTTTTAGTTTACACATGTTTATTTACCGATCCTGTGTGACTCGTAGTAGTGACTACAGGCACCATTTGTAACATACCGAAAATTCTTTAAAACTTTACGTACAGCATTTTTTTTTTTTTTTTTTTTAGCCAGCTGCGCATATTATAGTTTGTGTAAATCTGTTGTTTTAACTGAAGCTTTACAACTCACGTGTGTTAAAAAATAATATACACATAAATTACATTTAGATTACTTATATATTATATCCTAAACGGAGTTCCAGGAAATTACTTAAAAATAACAGCAAAACTTTCATTTCAGTGTGTGATAAGTGAGAATAATTATTAAAGTAACCTGAAACATAGTTACTTCAGTTACAAAACTCTAACATGAAATACATGAAATGCCACCACAATGTAATATAGCGCGTTGAGATTTGTTACCGAAATTGCGTAATTAAAATTTTTTCAAAGCAATAGAATATTGAAAATGTGCGTACTGTTTTTTTGTGTTACTTGCAGACCGTCCGCGGCATTATCCCCATGTGTTACTCGCCACAGCTGATACTTATTTTTATTGAAATACCTCTTTGAACACCATATTAGAAATTTGGCCATGAAGTGTCCCTCCACCCCTGTTGCCTACACAATGGGATGTGATGCGAATATATAGCCTCTCTCACTCAAGCCCATCTCCACATCCTCGTAGTCTGGACTGGTAACGTATGTGCTTGCACTACGGCTAACAGAGTGAGGACGATGACCAGGCAAGTGGTGCCCCCCCCCCTTGTACACAAGAGATAGATTCATGTCGGGGTTCTCTTAGGCCAGTTTCCAGAAGCTGGTAGGGAAGCTCCAGCTTGCTGTGCAACCTACGAACATATTGCATATCCCCACCGAGGCACGCACAAGTGTCCTGCGTTTCGGATCCCGAGCAATGTTGATATGGTGAAGGGGTTATGGAGCCCTGGAAGGTGGACACCTACTCGGGCGAAATCTCCGATGCATGGTATTTCGCAGGTACTCAGGAGATCGGTGTGAAGCCCCAGCCTTGCGCTGAACCGACCACAGGTTGGATGGACTCTTGAGTGGTAGTTGTTTACGAACTCCTGCTTGGGAGTAGACGTACACGTGAATCCTTGGGTCCTGGTCTGGTCCGTCTTACTGGACTCGTATAGGTGGATAGCCTTGCCCTTAGCAAGGTGGATCCCCACAGCTATCCTATGGGTGTTTCCGTTGCAAAGTGGGTCGGTTTTTTTACTACCGGCCTCCGCGATTGGATGGAATGTAATCTCCGCCTGTCGGTGGTATTCAACTATTTACTGGCTGAAAAGCTACGGTGTGCCATGGCTGCATATCGCGACTGAACGGGGGGAGTGGCATCCTCCCCGGTACAAAGATCTGAAATTTTGTCTCCTGGTAAACCTTCGGGATCAGGTACAGTGTTGTCCTGTCACGCAAGCGGCAGTGATGCCGAAAACACATCAAGTGTTAGGGTAACTAAGCGCCATGTAGAACTTATTCTGCGGCCGGCATAGTAGCTGTAGCAATCACATGAAAAACTGTTCTAATGCTTTCCTTGCCTCCCTTTACGTCTGCCTCAGGCCATATTTACAGTCGTATCTAAACATAACTTGTATATGAGGTGGTATTCGGTTGGTACAAGTGGTATACGTGGTATAACGTGTCATTTAGCTCGAGCACAAACACTGATAAGTGTGCTCTAAATACGTGCCATCAAATGTTAATAAAACATATTAAAATATTCAATGACTAGGCACATCTAGGTTGTACAATAATACGTAACGACATTGCATAACGTTAACCTCCATTTAACTTATTTCTCGGTGGCTGACAAATATATTGGTAGAGGTGGTCCGCAAGATTGGCCACCTCAGTCACAAGACTTGAATCCATTCGAATTTTTTGCATGAGGGACCACGCCAGAAGCATTGTATAAGAGACTCCAGTACAGCAACGGGACAAGTTGTCTCGAACAATACAGGCCGCGTGCAATAGCACTCGCATTCGCCCGGTTTATTGCGGAGGGTTCACACATACAGTCTTCCTTCCTGACGGCTCTGTTAACACGTTAAGGGTCTTCACTTTGAACAGTATCTATAAATCATTTTCGTTGTGTGTTGATTAGTAATTGTCTGCTACATTACAATCCCATTTATAATTAAGCAATGTAACTATTGTTACTGTATATCGCATTGTGTTTTACCTAATACACGCTGTACTCTTAATATATGCTGACAAATTGTACTATTGTGGACATACGTCATTGCGATATACGTCGTCCCAGAATTCTTAGAATGAGACTAAGAAAAACAAACATCGAAAAACGAAAAATAGGGGAAAACAAACCTAGTTTGGCTGTAGTCAAAACATCCCTAAACCAAAATAACAGAACAATAGAATTTGTCAGCAACAAATAAAGGAAAAAATAATAAACAACCAAAAAATAAAAGTCGAAATTCAAAATAATTTGTACAACTCAGGACATCACAATTAAGACAGCACAGTCAATACTGGACGAATACAATAATGGACACAAGACAGGATAACAACGACGACGTCACAGACATCACACTAGACGACACAACGATAAAGACACAAAAGAACACAGTAGAATTCCAAAGGCCGACTTTTCACGACGTTTCGGGAGCGGACAACTGCTCCCGTCTTCTGATGAAGTAAAAGTGAAAACTGTGTGTTTTTTTTTGTATGCTTGAATCCCCGAGGAATGTCCAGTATTGGGTTCCCCCGAGGATCCTTTGCAAGTTTTCTGTGGAGTACCTGACCCGATGGGCCTTTACCTCCTGCCTAGGGGAATTTCAATAGCTAAAATTACCTGATTTTTTTTAACGGTTTTTCACCTACATTGATTTTTAAAATTTCCTACTTTAAGTTGAGGACAAGGGAGGGTTGCGTGGTCATCTTTTTATGTCGGTTTCGAGTTATGTACTCGCTCCTCCACTCCAAGGTGACCCCGCATAGCTATACATAGGATACCAGATTATACATTTACAAATTGCCTTGAATATAGATTAGGTTAGAATTAAATATTTCAGAAAATGAGATGGATAACATGCAAAACATATTCAGAGTAACCTTGTCCTAGTTAATGTTGTGTTAATTGATATGTACATAGTTTTTTTTTTTGAAGCGGTAGTCCTACCCCCACCTAGGTAAGAATGCGCCAAGATGGGGCGTCCCTGCTGGCTTCTAAAGTGGCTTTGTGTGCCTACTGGGTGCAGCCACACAAATTGTCATATTACCCCTAATAGCAATTGTGTTTTTTATTTTTTATTTTTTTTATTTCTTTAATTTTTTTTATAATTTTTAACTTATGCTTTTTCTTTTGAGTGCTGCAGCAGCGGCAGCATCAAGATAGAGTGAGATGCTGTTGTGTACGAGGTGTGTGATGAATGCACTTGATTTGTGAGTGTGGAGATCAGCTAGTTATTGTGTGCCTGCTAATTTAATTTGTTTTAAGTTGGTTTGTTTGAGTCAGCTGTGTACCCCGTTTCCCCAGATTGGTTACCTTTGTTCAGGGTTCCTGGCAGGCCCCTCCGGCTAGCGTGGCACTCGAGGGTGATACTCACCACCGGCACTGGCCCTGCCAGGCATTCCCCTACTTGGGCTTCCTTTCTGGCGAAGTCCTTGTTTTAAAGTTGAAGAGATCTTCCTCTTGGACCAGGTCTTCCTAGCTGTCGGATGGCTGGGTTCTTATGTGTCTTGATCTGCTCGTAGAAGTTCCGATTCGCTGTGGTGATGGTCTCGTTGATGTAGTTTATCTTGGTTTTGCGGTGGAGGTCTTCTGTTCTCGTTCGTCCGTTGGGATGTGTAATGCTTCTGAGAATTTTATTCTGGGTGATTTGTAGGGACTTTTTAATGTGGTCAGCCGCCATTCCCCACACCTCACAGCCGTATAGCATTGCAGACCTTATGGTGGCGTTAAAGAGCATTGTTTTTGTTTTCAAGGCAAGTGAGTTGGATCTGAGCAGTGGGTAAGATTGGATAAATTTACCATTTGCTGCGTTTCTTGCTTGGGTGGTGTGATCTTCCCATGTAAGTTTCTTATCGAAGAGGATACCCAGGTATTTAGTGCGTTGGACTGTCGGGATTATTATGTTTCCTAGGCAAACTTCCTTGTTGTCGGATGCCCTCTTCATGCATTGGAGAAGGGCGCTCTTTGCAGGGTTAACTTTGATGGCCCATTTGTTCCAGTAAGCTTCTAGTTCGTTTAAATAATGCTGGCGTTTTAGTTTTGCGAATAGCAGGCTTTTGTCGCTGGTGTATATGGCCGTATCATCAGCATAGAGGGTGATTTCTGCCACTGATGAGGTAGGGATATCCCGTGTGTAAAGTGCGTACAATAAAGGTGACAGTACTGAGCCTTGTGGAACACCTGCTTCAATTCTTCTTGTTGATGATAGTTTTCAATCGAGTATAACAAAAAAGCTTCTGTCCTGAAGGAATTCTTTTATCATCTTCCAATAGAAGTCCGGGAGTTGTGCTTCTATGAGTTTGGCTACCAGGAATGAGTGGTGTACTTTGTCGAATGCTTTTTCTATGTCCATAAAGATGGCGGCTGTTTTTTCCTTCCTGTTGTTTCCATCTAGAATGTGTTTCGCGACTCTTGAAGCTGCATGGTTTGTTGAATGCTTCTGCCTGAATCTTATCTGGAAATCTGGTATAAGCTTGAGTTTCTTAACGTGGATCTGGAGTCCGTCATGGATAATTTTTTCAAATACTTTTGCCATGGTGTTTAAAAGGCTTATTGGACATCCGTTTTGTGGGAAAAGCGGGTTTTTGCCTGGCTTTGGTAGTGTGACAATTTTTGCTTCTTTGTGAAAACTGTAAAAAATTGGACAGTGTTTATAGCCTGAATCTCTGTTCCTAGCGCGACCAATGACAGTCGACCTCTCTCTTGATAAGCCGCGCACCTTGTATTGGGTTTTATAGTCAATTGTCACTTCGTAAATAATTTTGTTTCTTTTTTTTTTGTGAAAGTTTTCCACGTGTTTCTTAATTCAATACTTTGCTGACTAAATATATTTGTGTTATTCACAATAAATGCTGATTCTTACATTTTTATTTTGATAGGATGTGTTTCTATCGTAAGTGGAGTGGCATTTTCCCAAAGTGGGAAAATAGTCATAGAATACTTTGGCGATGCGCTTGAAGCACCGCGGACCATGGCGTCTCCTTTCTACTTGTAACTGAGAATGCACTATCACCAAGTTCATATTACTACGATTAGCATATAGCCTAGTCGGCTGGAGCGCACTATGTCCTTTCCATAGAATATAATAACAAAAAAATAGCAAGTTTTTACTTTTACTTCACCTAAAAACGGGATCATACGTCAGCTCCCGAAACGTCGTGAAAAGTCGGCTTTTGGAAATATACTGTGTTATTTTGTGCTTACATAGCCGTGTCGTCTAGTGTGCTGTCTGTGACGTCGTCGTTGTTATCCCGTCTTGTGTCCATTATTGGTTTGTCCCGGTATTGTCTTTGCTGTCTTAATTGTGACGTCATGAGTTCTACAGGTTATTTTGTATTTCTACTTTTATTTTTGGTTTTATTTTTTTTCCTTTATTTGTTGTGACAAATTCCTTATGGGATTTTTCGTGTTATGTTGTTTTGGTTTATGGATGTGTTGACTACAGCCGAACTAGGTTGGTTTTCCCCTTTTTTTCGTTTTTCACTGTTTGTTTTTCTTATTCTCATTCTAGGATTTCTGGGACGACATATATCACAATGCCGTATGTCCACAATAGTACTGTTTGTCGTTCTGTACCATTGCAAGAAACTTTCAAAGACAGTATTAATACATGCTGTTATTGTTATTTTTGACAAAACCACAATCTTTACAGACGAGTGAGTGAAGAAATTTTGGTCAACATTTGACATGTAGATCTTTAGCGCTGGTGAGGGGTGACATGATGAGAACATTGAGCGGAGCCGGAATGATTGGGCGGCGGAAATGGGAGATCCCCGAGAAAATTCTTGTCAGCATCGTCTGGCACGATTCCCACATGCGAAAATCCGGGGACTGACCTTGCGGGGAATCGAGCCCGGATCTTCTAGATGGGAAGCGATAGGTCTGACCCCTCGACCACCACGGCCCCCCTTTACAGATAATGAAAATTAGAGAACTGTAGGTGACTGGGATTTGACTCGGCCAGCACAACCTTTACTAAGAAGGATAGCCGGAGACGGGATTGGAACCCGAGTCTTCCTGAAAGGAAGTCAAGGTAATACTTTTTCGCCATCCCTCAATGTGGAGTGGAGATGTAGATGAGTTGACAGATAGGTTACTTCGTCGAGGTCATCAGAGCGTAAATATTGAGTAGTGCTGGAAATAAAGCACAAGGGAGACGGGAATTCCTCAAGTAAAATTACAGGTACAGTAAGTGGGCTTTACGTCTGGACAGCTAGGTCATTAGAGAAGGTGACACACAACTGGACATATCGACAGGAAATGGGAGAGATTTCGGGAAACCTTGGAATACCGAAATCAGGATGGCCGGAGGCGGGTATCAAACCCGGGTCTTCTCAAATACGAGTCCAACTTGTTACCATTGCGCCACCTCACTCGGTCAGAGCGAAATTGCAGACTTGGGACTTTGTTCCGACATGATCTGCACATGCAAACATCTGGGGACTGGCTACGCAGTAATCAAGTCTGACGCTTTAAGGAGAAAGTCAATCAGTTTGGCGACTGCATCACCACAGATCCAACAGTCATTTGAGTGACACTTCGCTTGCGTCAATGTGGATAATACAAGGAATAAAACTTTTTCGAACATTATATAACTGATGTTCAAGAAAACTTTATAATGTGACACCTACAAATGTCTTGCTGTGCACCTAACATTTAATTGCATTATTGAAATACGATTTTAGTTCATATCTCGAAAACGGCTGCATTCCGCGTAAAAACGTGACACCATTTTTGTTGTATGTGATTCGCGACACACACCCACACGAAATAATAACAAATAAATCGAGTACCATTTTCTTGCATAACATAATGTAAGATCCCTTTGTTTTCAAGGATTAGGGTTGCTACTGAAGTCAGTTTTTTCTGTTTCATACTTCGTACTTTCTGGTTCAACTACACTTTCAAAGGTGGTTATACATTTTAAGAATATAGGCCTACTTAGCCTAAATATGACATTGTATCTTTTGATCTCTTTTTTGTTGACTAACCATATGCAAAAATGTGTCGGTAGAGTTCATATGTAAATATTTTTTGTCAGCCTGAAGGCTCTTTCGGGCCTCTAGGAGGACCGGGGGGGGGGACACCTAAGGAGCGAATAGACAAGGGTTAAAACCGCATTCTCCTTACTGCTAATGCCACGAATGTAACTGCTCTTCAGTATGAACTGGAATGTAAATGCAATCAAAAGCCCTATAACAATCGTATTACATTTTTATTGTATAATTATACTTTCTGCGCTTAGACTATGAAGTTTCACGTGTAATAAGTTTTATTTTTCACGTTTTCAAAGCGCGCAATCTAAATTTAATATATTATAAAATACGTTTGTTAAAGCGTCACGTAGATGTGTTGAAAATTGATAATTTTTCTGAATGCTCTTAAATATACAATACTTATTAATTTATATATACATGTATGAAGTACATAAAAATTAAGTAGTGCGGTAGTGAGCTTATCACAAACCATGTTGTTGGTTTACACTTAAAAACGCAATTTAATACACTCGTTCACTAGAAGTGTCGAACAATGGCATTTAGCACACAATTCAAAATTGTTTGTCATTAATTTGCTTTGCTAACATGTGTATGTATGTATGTATGTATGTATGTATGTTATATACATACATACACAAATGCATATAAGTATGGCCAATAATGCAAACAAAATTTATTTATTTAACTTTTATTTTAGGCTGAACAGGAGAAGGAATGTTGAAAACATTTATGTGATGGTTTTACGACAGGTGTTCCCATTAAAAATAAAAAAAAAGTAAACAGCGTAGTCTATATAGGAAAGGTTGGCCTTGAAGTTCTCGGCTGTCGGCGGAGCGATGTGGCTCCACCCCAGCGTAATGAAGGTAACAGACTCGGTGGCGGTGGCGTGCAGGGGAGATACGGCCGGCCGTAAAACCGCTGATTTACACCGTCATCAAGCGCGTGATAAGGCATCCAGAGGGTTGGGACTTCCGCCAGTGGCAGAGACACCCAGGGTTATCATCATACAACCACCCTCCTCCCTTCCAACAGTCACCAACCTCTTCCTTCCCACTAAACTAACCGACCCCAGCTCTACAAGGGCATTAACCACGCCCCACTCAAGTCTACCACATTCGATTACTAACTACAGATATGTACAATTCCCTTTATTTTTGCCAGCAGGCTCGACTCCGAACAGCTGTACACTGTTTCGAGGTTTCGAGTTCCGACATCAACTAAAAATGCCGTAATCTGCCTCAGAGACTGCACCTATTCAGTAACTAAAAGCTACATTTTACAGTGACAAACCTTACGCAAAACGGTCGTACACCTAACTGTCGTCACTTAGGATGAATTCAATAGTGGTGATATAAGTAATACTTAAAACAAGTACTACTTATATTTTTGCTTAAGAATGGTTTTTAATTCATGGTGTCAGAAATAAGTATTGCTTATTGTGATGGCTTGAAGCAATTCTTCATGAAGTATTACTTCAAATAAGTACTGCTTAGTATGTATTCACAGTCACAAAACAAGTTCTACTTTTTCTTCAGAATTATTCATAGTCAATTAAGCTTCGATTATCCACGCATAAAGTCATCAAGTCTGTTTTCTTGGTGAATTTTATACAGGTTCTGTGTGCAAGGAATAGGTTATGTAAGGGGTTCCTTCCTTCACATTGATATTTCATTGCATATATTTAACGAAAAATCAGAGGTATGAAGAAAAAAAAAAAGAACAAGGCATGAAACGTGCACGGAACAAAATGCAAAAATTAAAATTCAACGAACATAGATACGGAAACATGTCCTTATAACTTAACACTTTTTAAAAATACTTTTATTGAGTTTTATGGAATTTTGTATGGGAATTCTGTCACCGGGAATGGTGTTTTATTTGTAATTCCGTTTTAAAGTGAACTCAGCATTACTTTACGTTTACCTACGTTTTATAATGAAAAAGTTGAAGATTGAAAACGTTTAAAATCCACGTATAATAAGCCTACTTAAATGTAGGCTTACCTAGGCATCATGAACATTACACACAATAAAGCGTATAGCCTAACAGCATTGTTCATGGATATTTAATATTTAGCTTACATGTAAATGAATAAATCGTGGTTTACTATGTACAAAATGCCGCGCCCACTATTTCATTGACAAAACTTCTACAGAGAACATGCCATAACTCTATGTAGGCTTACTTACAATACAGCAACGGCAACGTGAGGTGTAGTCAAGCAAATTTTCAGTACTTATAATAATAGAACATTATATTTTTAGACAATAACAGCAGTAGGCCTACTGTTAGGACCTACTTATAGTAAACAGGAAAAATATTATTTTTATTGAAGTGAACAAACCATATCGTCGTCTATAACATAAATAAATATTTGTCGAGCGGTAGCATGCCAGGATTTAAGTTGACAGATAATTATGTGATCACTACTTTCAATTTTGGTTCACAAACTCGTTCACTATATCATAACATACTCGAAAATCACAAATATGCTCAAAGTCACTTTTGTGATATAGGTTATAAACACGTCCGGCAATAATTAGTGTCGTTTGTAAACTTCGTTTCAACCGCAGCATGGGATGTGGTGAAGCACATATTCAGGATGTGTAACATAAGAGCATTATATTTTAAGACAATAGCAGCCGCACTGTTAAGACCAACTTGTAAAAACAAGTATTATATTAAACTTCATTGAAACAAACTAGCCAACCCTTGATAACCTACAACCTAAAAAAATTCCAAGTACAATATACATAGCAACAATAGCTTCCCAGCTTTGAATCTGATAGAATCCTATTTACAGCATACTTTACCACTTCGTTCACAAAAATTACATGTGCTCAAAGACAGCTTCGTGATATGGGGTTATGTTGTCAGTTGCTAAGGTTCAGCTATAATTAGTTTTTTTTTTACTTTAATTTCATCATAATTTACGTTCGTACGCCGAATATCAACTGAAGCGCAATTAAGTATAATATTCTTATCGACAAAGTATACAGCACTTTTTCGTGTAAAACATGTTTTTCAGCGAGTCAAGTCGTAAGAGTATTTTTTTTTTAATTTCACAGTAATCTGAATAGAAACCAAAAATTTGTTAACGCATTAACCAACACATTTTTGAAATGCTTATTGTTATTTAGTTCTAAACATTTATTACAATGAAATAAATATACTTTAAAGTGGAACTGACAGTCAGTTGTAACCGAATACTTCGTTACACTAGATAACTGCTGTAAATAAAATACAAGTTGAGTTGTGTCATGTTGGTACCGATATTGTAGCGATACTCATTTGTTTACGTTATCAAGTACATCTTGGTATATATAAGTGCTTGTTTAAATATTACTTCGTAAATTAGCAGTTTATGTATTCATTGCTGAAATACATATTGCTTGCAGAATAAGCATTTCTTCACGAAGTACTACTTATTTGCCAAGCAAGCCTTTGACTATGAATTCCACCCTAAGGCTGGAATTCATAGTCAAAGGCTTGTTTGGCAAATAAGTAGTACTTCGTGAAGTAATGCTTATTCTCTTATCAATACTTATTTCAGCAATGAATTCATAAATTGCTACTTCACGAAGTAAAACTTAACAAGCATTACTTATATAGGCCAAGCTGTACTTGATGAAGTAACCAAATAACTATCGCCACAATATCAGTACCAACATGACACAACTGAGTTTGTATTTTAATTACAGTAGTCAACTAATGTAATTAAATATTTGGTTACATTTGATTGTCAATTCAACTTGAAAGTATTTTTCTTTTACTTTAATACGTGTTCAAAATTAAATAACAATATCGATGCCAAAAACCAGTAAGTTAGTAAGTTAACATATTTTTGTATCTGTGCAGTTTGCTAACTGTGGAATAAAAAATTTCATTAACAACTCGACTCGCTGAAAAATACGTTTTGCATGAACACGTGCAGCGTACTTGTTGATTAGAACATTTTACTTAATTGTGTTTTAGTTTATATACAGCGTAGGAATATAAAATACGATGAAATTAACGTTCATGTATGCAATTTATTATTGCCGAACCTATTTTGCTTATTAACTAACAACATACCAAAAAGCTGGGTTTGTGCACACGTACGTAATTGTTTTGCATTAAGTAGTCAAGTGTACTAACATTGTAATGTTGTGATATTATGAACAGCTTTCTGTCAGATTCAAAACTAGTAGGCTTACACTAAATTATTGCAATGTACACGTTGCGCTTGGCGGAAATTTTTTAGGTTAAAGGTTAACAAATGCCCGTTCGTATACTTCAGTGAAGTTAATATAATGCTGGTGTTTACAAGTTGGTCCTAACTTTGCGTCTGTTACCGAGTTAAAATGAAACGCTCTTATTTGATATATCCTGGACATGTTCTTGACCGCATCTGTGGCTGCATTTGAAATAAAGTTTATAAACGACCTGCCGTACGTGTATTGCTAACCAACTGATACCATAACCTATCACAAAACAGACTTTGAGCGAATTTGCGAATTTAGAGTATGATGAGATAAAGTGAACGATCTTGTGTACGAAAATTGAATGTTGTGATCATATAAATTTCTGTCAGCTTCCAACCTGGCATGCTACCACTTGAAAATTTATTTAGGTTATAGGCAACGCTAAATTTCGTTCACTTCAATTAAAATATCATTATTCTTGTCTTTGTAAGTAGGTCCTAATAGAAACGGCTGTTATTGTGCAGAAATTTACTGGGTGTAAAGTTTGTAGACCTAGATAGGTCAAGGCCTATTGTAGGTGGATTTTAAACATTTTTCTGTCTGCAACTTTTTCGTCGTAATATGTAGCCATGTAAACTTAAATAAATGTTTAGTTCATAATAAAACGGAATTTACAAATAAACCATCATTCCCAGGGATATGAACACCATACAAAATTCTTTAAGGAACAAAAAAAAAAAAAAAAGGAGAAAATGTTTTAATGAAGGTTAAGAAATGAGGTATGTTTTCGTAACTGTGTCTGTTGAATTTTTATTTCCCGTTTTGTACCATGTACGTTTTCCTAACTTTTAAATACCTTTCTTCGTTAAATATGTGCAAAGAAATATTAATGTGAAGGAAGGAATACCTTACATAACCTATTTATTACATACAAATCCTTCACTTAAGTCACCTAGTGAGCAGACTTTATAAAGTACAACTTATATGCTTGGATAAGCAATGCTTATTTGATTATGAATACTTGTGAAAAAAGTAGCACTTATTTTGTGACTGTGAATACATATTAAGGACTACTTATTTGAAGTAATACTTCAAGTTGTATTACTTGACGCGGTCACAAAAAGCAATATTTATTTCTAGCACTACGGTACTTAAGCACGGATATAAGTAGCACTTATTTCAAGTACCACTTATATCACCAATATGAATTCCAGGTTTAGACAGTAGACGCGCGGCGTTGAAATAACACTTTGTGCAGCGGCGCATGTATACAGAGGGGCTGGGAGGGGAGCACCTGTTTTAATGTTGGTACTATCTAGAAAAAGTATTTAATATTTACATGATTTTTCCGAAGTATTTTCGCACAATATGCACCCATATAAAGTAATTATTCCGTGCGTATTTTAATTTTCGAATTATTGAGTTTTGGAAATGTCATATTTTCAAACGCCGCCGTAAACGTTGAAATCACTTTTTTTTTGGCTAACACTCGTATGACGAAATTGGACAGTTATTTTCGTTTGACGCCCGCCCGCAAGGTATAATTTAAGTTTTTGTAATCTTTCACTGATTTAAATAACTGGGAAAATTTAATAGAGCAGGTTACGTAAAAGCTAACTCGTAAAATTTGCTCGATGTCAATGCATGCACTGTTACAGTTGAAAATTTTCTCAGTTAAAAACGAAGATTTCACTGGTACTGAGTGAGTTGAGAGGAGCGAAGACAGCAAGGTAGTTCTCTCACATTGTGACATTTTAGTCGTAGGTTTGAGTTTGTCAGTTGAATTCAAATTTCAAAGTGATTATAACATACTACGAATCCATATTATTGTATCAAATCCGCTCAGTAATAATACCTTTCGGTTTAAAGTCATCTGTATGAAGGTCGCCAGCATCAAAAAAATGAACCTACCAAGCTAACAGTTTGAATGTGTTTAAGCAAATCTGCTGGCGTTCTATTTGCGAGAATCGGGAACATAATATAACATTAATTTATCTATTAAAAATACATTTTTCTCCTCAAATAGTAGTATGTTACTTGCGAATGCCCATGAAAACTACGGTAGCAGTGCCGCCATCTGTAGACAAATTTCGCAAAACTCCGCCCACCTCTCGAATCATCGGCAAATCTCAGGTGCCTTGAACTCGCCTATTGGCTAAGGCTCTTCCATGCGGGGAGGCCACGTTGTGGAACAGCAAAAACAATAAATTAAACAGAAGTCGAGATTTGGTCGCAACTTTTTAATTTAAAATAACTTATCCATTTCATGCTTACTGTTTCATACGGTACACAATATGCTGAAATAACAATTGCATACATAAACTATACTTTTGTCGCCTATAGCAGACTGTTTCAGGTTAAGTTTTTTTTTTTTTTTTAGAAACCACGCAGTCCGTCTCGTACTGTCACACGGTGCTGCGGTAAATGTTTTGTTTGGAGCAAATTTAATTGTATTGCTGCACAAAGGAACTACTACAGACTCTTATAGCAATTCGGAGTCCCATCCATACCTGTTATTACCACACAAACAACTGGATTTAACGCAATTTCACGAATTGAACATAAGTTGCTGTAGAGTAAAAAATAAACAGACATGCAACAAGTCCAATGACGTCACAGGGACATCAACATGGCGGCACTAGTTTCTGTTGAGCTAAAATAAACACTCTCTTTTTATTTCCGTTTTTCTCTGGTTATACGGACGCAAATAAAGAAAGTGATGTACCGTTAGTCATTAAATTCAACGCACTTTTAAATAAATATAAAATTTAAAAATATGTTACTATCTCATTACGTAATGCAACATTATCAAATTAACGCTAGTTTAAAAAAATTTTTGAAGAAATTTCATGAAAATTTTTAAATGCTAGGTTGGCATCGACTTCAAAAATAACAATTATGTAGTACTGTCCTAATAAATAGAATGTATTTTAAGCAGTCTAAATTAACTTAATTACTTTTTAGTGCATCTTTTTCAGAGTATATGTTTTTGAAGTCCATGTTATTTTCTGTTAAAAATTTTATATATTTTTTTTATTTTTTACTGATTTCCGGTGCCAACCTTCCACATTCGTGCTGTCTGTTGTCTCTTCGCAGTCCAAGTCAATCCAGAAAGTCCTTGACCGTAGTTAGGTACCTACCTAGTCTTGGATTGTCATAAACATTCCAATATCTTAATCACTACACATTTCTTATTCGATTTTTCCCGGCGAGGTCGGCCTCCGGATTTTCGCATGTAGGAATCGTGCCGGACGATGCCGCCGCTCGACGGGATTTCTCGAGGATCTCCCGTTTCCCCCGCCCTTTCATTCGGGCACCACTCCATACTCACCTCATGTTACCCCTCACCGGCGCTAAAGATCTCTATGTTAAGCGTTGACCAAAATCTCTCACTCACTCCTATTCGATTTTGACGAGTACGCTGGTGTATCTTCGAAATCCAAGGTCCAATACCAATAATATTAAAATGGGACCTACTTGTTAATATCGCCTTTCCCACAAAAAATTAATAATTTTTCCAAATCGGTCCAAAAATGACAGAGTTCTGAGGTAACAAACATAGAAACATACAACTGAATTGATAGCCTAATTTTTTTAAAGTCGATTAAAAATAAACAGGGTTTAGAAATAATTTTGCCAACTATGAGTAATGTGGAGGCTATATTTTCTTTATGTATTTCAGAAAATAAAAAAAGTAAAAATATTAAAACAATATTTAAGGAAACGTAACATTTTGATTAAGGGAATGTCACAAATATTTTATTACATGTGTGTGGACACACTGAAACAATACTGGCCTCCATGATATATACCTATACTCCATTTCATGTAAGTTTAGATAAATCTGTCAGCAACTTATGGGCAATAATTTATAATATTTTATGGTTTATGACTCTACACAAGATGAACTTTGTAGTACAAATACTGAAATGGACATCTCAAGTTCATTTTAGAAAATATCTTGCCATGTACAACAAATCACAAAATACTGAAAATTATTGCCCACGAGTTGCAGTCAAATTCATCCAAACTTATATGAAATGGAGTATACAAGACAGTAAAAATACGATGCTATTGCAATGAAATGGCCTACAATTAAACAGTAGGTGTGACTCATCTAGCGAAGACGGTGGAACTAGGAGGATACGACAACAAGGCTGTAGGAATTGCATTGTCTATACATGTTTTTGCAGTAGGAGAACCCCAGTATTCCTTGTGGGCGGGTAGTCTATACATCTGGTCACGCCAAAGTCATAGCCAAGCTCACAGGCGTGAGAACCGCACACTCCTCACGCCAACCGCCTATTCACATTGAACGTCTCAGATTAGTACCCCAGGACACGTGAGACGGGTGCTAACCCCTCCCTTCAGCTGTTTCTTAAGCCACGTGAGCGATAAGATCTTCTCTTTGCAAAGCCAGGCTATGAATTACGTATTATTCCGTCACCAATACATACCCGTTCCCGCATTTGGAGAACTGCTTAGTTCAGGCAAACCATATCTAATAGGTGCAACTAAAATAATTGTGTACAGCAAAATATATATTTGGTTGCTTAAACAAAATTACTTTGTAATTATTTTTTCATTGCCGAAGTGTAATACTTGGACACTACAATTAAATGTTGGCTTGTCTGAACACAGATTCTTGTGCCGTACAAATCACAAAAAACAGTTGTAGAATAGATTATCGTATCTGGGAAATGTCGCAGTGAGGATAGCTCATTAGCATTCACGGCGGAGAATGTAATTTCGTGAGTGGAACTTCCTAACTGATGTATTGATTTTAAAGTGCGTTACATTTCCGAATGTTGGTTACAAAATTATTTTATTCTGTGTAAGGAGGAAAATATTAATTTGTAAGAATATATTATTTTAAAAATATTTACATACAACGTCTACACATCGCATTAATAAAATTAGTTTTTTGCATAAATTGTTTTATAGTATATTGATTGTGCTTGTAAATGATTTGATTTCTAAAGTTTCTTGTCCTATATTTAAACCGCAAAAATTACATTACTTTTATATTTCTATGGAGATGGTTGTTAGTACCTTAATGAAGCATTAATAAATTCCTTTACAAATCTAGATTTAATGATAAAACCCGCAAAAACTGCAAAATAACGTATGAGTTATGATGACAAAGTAAGCTGAACGCATACATTAAAATTAGGTTGGAATAACCAAGTGTACATTTGTGTATATCCAAAAATATTATTACAGTTGCGTAACGTTAATATTTATTTATAAGATGTAGGCTAAATACATTGCCAAACAAACTATATACTTTTTTTGTGTATGTTGAATTTGGTATTTGATTCTGGTAACAAAATAATATTTTGTTACCTCATGTAAAGATTTATTTTGCCCTTTGCAAACAAATATTTCGTAAATGTCTGTTTTATGACTACCAAGCAAGAATGATAGATTGTTTAGTCCTTAGCCAGTAGCAAGAAGTATCGGGAAAGCGAATATTCAGTGGATTTTATATTAAATATAGGCCGATACCCATTGAACTCTCATCTGAGTGTAAGGTTTAAGTTAATCGTATTTATTATGTCATTATGTAATTTACCTGAATAAAAATATAATTAAATTCTGGTTGTGAATAAAATATATAGTTTCGTGCAGATACCTGCATACTATTTTAAAATAAAGGCAATAAATAATTTTTTGTAGAGCGTTAAATACACACACACACACACACACACACACACACACACACACACACATATATATATATATATATATATATATATATATATATATATATATATATATATATAAAACACATACACCATACAGACTAATTTATGTTAATTGGGTCTGTTTATTGACTTATTAATATTCTTGAAGTAGTCCAAGGGTTTCCATTAATAAATGCACCATGAGATACTTCGTACAAACTTTTACTGTATTTTCATTTGGTAATCCAAAATGCTTTAACCAATAAGCATAACTGATTAATTAATCTCTCTCTCAAATGAAGAATATACTGTTGAGTTGCGAATCGTTTATGCTTTGCCTACCCTTGGCTTATGGCTATAGGATTTATTCTCATATTATTTACAATTCGATAAAAGTATTTGTATAGCCTATACTAGTCTACGATTTTAATTTTGCTTTAAAAATGGTTAAATTCAACACGTCCAGAAAAAAGAAAATATTTGAAAGAAAAGTGATAATACTGTGTTTGAGTACACGTGACAATTTTCTCTGAACGCAGACTGTACCAATCTGGAATTCGTCGAGTGTACTCCAGCCTAGGCACCTAATACAGTGTGGAATGTGAGACTTTATTCAGAGCTGTAATTACTTCTAAAACATGTTCTTGCGCAAACATTGGACAAACTTCACTCCTAAATTTAAATTATTTTTCCCAACCCCCGGCAAAGTAAATAGAAGGCGAAATTAAGTTTGGACTGATTTGAAAAGGGTGAGTCATCACGGAGCTTTTTTCTTTTATTCACGCCTTAAATTCTACTTTCGTGAAAGAAATTAAATTGAATTCCTGTACATTGGGCTGCGAGTGCAACCTCGTACAGTTAGAAAATAAATGCTAACTCAATGGCAGTGTTATAAAATTACAAAAATTAACATTATTAAGTTGTAAGTGAATCATTTGTGTCTAAAACGAAATCTACACAGAATCATATATCAATCAAATTATTAAATGTTGTATTTTACACAGAGTGTACTTATAGTTTTTAAAGTCAACATAAAGATATTTACTAGAATCAACAGAATTTATATTTTTCTATTTCTAATTTTTTTCGTCCCACTTGAAAACTGAAAAAAAAAAAACTGTACTTTAATTACGTTAAAATGATCGCTAACGTGGAGAGTCGTGGCCCAAATAATATATTATTAAAAATGTAAAGTAACTTAGTTAGGTTTTACGTCTTGTCAACAACGAGGATATTAGAGCCAGTTACACATATGATGATGCAGTGACAGGAACATTCACTTGGAGCAATTCAGAAAATCTACGGACAACCAAAATCAGAATAGAATGAGATGGGTATCGAACATGGGTCCTTCAGACTGTGAGTCCGAAGTATCAACTGGAAAGGCAAAAATAAATTTGAATGATTAAAATTGATTTATTTAAAAAATTTACGTTGATAAATAAAAGCACTAGACAATGAATATATCGCAAACAAAAAATACAGTTTATTCATATCTACAAAAATAGAGTCCTGTGATTTTTAGAAACTCGTATGTTTTTTCCAGCCTAACTAAGTAGTTCACACATTATTTATGAAATTGAAGACTCAATTTAAAACACTTAAAACTGTTTGATCTACACTTTCAAAAAATAAATGCTTCGCTAGTATAAGCAAAACTTTAATAAACCTAAATGGATCTTGTTAAAATGTTAACAATCTTTATTACAGGCAAAATGTTTGGTTGTGAATGACTAAAATGCAGTACAGATTTCTGGTTTTCTGCAAATAAAATTAATTGCAAGCAGAAATGGGAACAAAATTTTAAATACGCATTCGGAAAGGATTTCATAGGCTGACTCCATATGATCTACTCTGTTGAGCTTAATGTTACTATACTAGTGTACGAAGGGAAAAATTGGTAAATAAGGCCACCTTGCTGTCTGTATGTCTGTATGAATGTGTCTGTGTGTGGATTCGCGCGTGTGTTTGTCTATTAAATCATTTGAACTTGTGGACCGAATTTTATCAAACTTGGTATAATTATGGCACATAGAAACCTGGCTTGACTTAAGAGTATTTTGTCCATGGCCAGTTCATATTTGAAATTACGACCATTTCCATATTTTTAAGCATAATTTGGCTCGTCTGTAAAATTATTGGCTGAGATGCAGGCTGACATATTATAACATCTGTCGGTTATTTCATATATCATAACTCTAAACAAAATCGTATGTTCACATTTTTCCTGACAGGAAGCAAACTTTCACATCTGAACACTAAATAATGCGGTATTGTGTGGTAAAACATCATAATAATATCGATTAGAATTTTGAGCTTGAATATGATTTTAAAAAAATATATTGTAATCGATTTCCGTCAAGCCAACAGATGACTGACCCAGTCATTGTAATGGTTATCTATTCTATCACCTTTATAGTGAATAAGGTATACTACTTATTATTTGTCCGGAAACATTACACTGTACTTTTTTTTAATACCTTCACTACACATAAGTCGACGAGGCAAAAATTTCATATTGAAGCAATTTATTGCTAGTTATGAAACGATGGGAGTTTCTTATTAATTAATGTTAAGAAAATATTTCTTAGACTGCTTTTAGAAGCTAGTTCTGTAATATACTTTAGAAACGACATTCCTAACTAAGTGAAACTACACAACAACTAAAATTAATACTTTAATACGCATCCTAACGTTACTTAAATTGCGACCTAACTGAAGAAAACACTCACAGTACTTTACTAATTAAAGTGTGGGTACAACGTTGACGCCAGAAAGAAGTAACAAATTATGTTGTTCTTTAACTAAATGATTTACGGATGAACTACAATATTTAATGTAAGCAACTCAGGTTGTTTACGTTAAACAAGCTATAACTTTAAACAGAGGGTTACATTTTTCAATCTAATTAAATATCTTGTATGCTTTGAATAGATACCACAATAAACTTTCCAACTAGCGAAAGAGTTTACACGGTCATAACTGGGTTCCGGTATTAGTAATATTCAGAAAATAAATTTTAAATTAGGTGCACAAAACACGAACTAATGAGCAATCTCCTTCGAATGAGTAAAATTGCTAGATCACACACTTTAAGTTTGGTGAGATGTAGTCGATATTGTCCAATACGTGCCGTTCGTCGTCTTCAAATATTAATTTGTGACGGTCCACTTAATGTGGTATAAGCGAATTAAGTCCAAAGATGATAATTAAATACTCAGACAAATCTTATTAACCCAGTCTCTCGTAACGCCACGCGCCGCTCACTGAGGTGAAGAACTATATTACTGATTGCTAATGTTTGTGCAAGACATATACGCACGCCTTTACAAATCGATGAATTGTTCCTTAAATATATCGACGAATTGGCCACATAGGACGAGAAAAAACTCCTCCCGCTCTCACTTTTACTTCTCTTCTCAAAATCACGACGACTCTCACACGTACACTTTTGGCGGGAAAAGGTCCACAGTGTCCTAAAACCCTCTGGAACGCCTTCCAGCCAATGGAAACACCGAACTGCCTGACTCTGCCCCTCGTGAACCGAACGAAGCGCTACCCTTGGCCATCCTTAATATTTTTTAAATTGTGCTTCGTTTTGACAACTGTTAATATAACATTATTCAACTGAATATCAAATATTATTTACAGTGTTCCACTGTTGCTTCAACGATATACAGATTATTAATTAAATATATTAAAATAACTCATGCTTCCGAGTTGTTACAGCGGTGCTGCGGGTAGAGGGGAGGATGACTAGAAAGAAGGAGTAGGAGGTTGTCGGTCCGTCCCAAGCCTTTTGTGACGTCAGACAACCATCTGCCTTGACTTCGAGGCACTTGATTCATATGTAATATTACTCAATTATTCCTAATCTACTAAAATATAACTACAGAACTCAATTAACCTGACATTTATTACTATCACTGCATGACGGTTAATTTGATACCCGACACGAGATATCTACAATTACTGTTGACCTTAACCTTTCTTACCTTACAACATTGAGTGCGTGCAATAACAGTTACACTAGGCGCGTCATAATTTCAAGGTGAACTCTACTCCTATACAGACTGAACTCAGTTCTATTCTTACGTCTAATCAATCTCTCGCGACTAAAGACAATCTTATTCAGCTAATATTCAGGAACCGCAGTCCGTCAACTTTCCCTAATTTAATCACCGAAAGCATAAAATGTCTTCCAAGCGAATGTCTTAGCACACTGAACACTTGCAAGTTTCTTTTAAAATCTAAAGCTCGTGCTCGGAAAAAAAGAAGAAAAAAATACACTCTTGTAGCTCAAAATTTTCCTAGGTTGTTGGTTGATATTACACATAAAATATTACTTAACCAATACTAAAATAAAGAGAAAATTAAGTCAAACAGTAATAATAATTCCATCAATATTGAGGTATGATTTGGTTAAAATATAATCATCCGCAAGTAATAATAAAACAACACAAATTATATCCAACAGTTTTAAACATAACACATAACATTTTATAATATTACGAAAAAGCTATGACTATTAAGTCAGGTGTGTTTACCCCAAAATAAATTTTTAATTTTAAGATCGTGTTTTAGTTCGAGTTTTAAATTGAAAAGTACGGATATATTAACTGGCAACGAGACCAGGTGCATACTTACAATTCTCAATTTTATTATACTTTGGTACCTTGTATATTTCTATTTTTTCTGTTTCTTTTTGCGTCGCCGTACACTACGCGAGTCTAGGAAAGATGTACTGTACATTGTTTATTTATTTTTACATAGTGTGATTAGGCGTGCATTTAATCTGGAAAGTTGTTCAAATACACACAACATGAAATTTTAATAATTTAACTAACCATTTAGCTAAAATGTAACACTATTTTCAGTTAATACTACGATATTACTAACGTGAGTTTTAAAATTTGAATTTCACCTAACTTTCTGTCCACATAATTTAAATGACATCTACACTTAAGGCTATTATAATGTAGTGTTTGTAATTGCATTTATTCATTTACTATCGCTAATTAAGTTAAATAAGAAATGTGATCTTTAGCGAAGTAAGGAAATTTACTTTTGGCCAGCGCTTAGTTAACATCACAATATATTTATCAAAAATAAACAATCCGTTTAAATAAATGGAAGTTCATTAGCCTGTCGATGAAACCACTAATTTTAGGCGAAAATAATTTTGCCCCAACTGGTTTCAGTGCATTATGTACACATCTGCAGATATGTTTCATTGTTAATGGATACCTTTAATTTGGGAAAAGGCACCGCTCATTTAACAAAGATAATCAAAAATTTGTTACCGAGACAACACACGTGTCTGCAGTATGCAGGTAGACGCACTGTTAAAATTTCCGTAAATTTCCGGGCAATTTTACGGAAATGTCTGTTTAATTAACGGAAACGTTATTTTGTAACACAGTTATACGTAATTATGTTTCATTATTTAAACACATGAAAAACTACGAGAAGGAACTAAATAAGTAACCAAACGCATTAATGCGCATGCATCCTAAATAAGTCACATAAATATGCGAGTTTTCATAAGTGGAGCTAGTTACCTTCCGTAAATTAACGGACACTTCTGGAGAATTTTTTACCAGCACTTCTCCGTAAAACAACGAAAATTATTTTTAACAATGGCACCAAATGTTTGTGAGAGTTTTTAGCAACTGTCGTTTAGTATTCCTGAGTAACGTACCAAAAATTCCACCAGCATCCAGTACCACTTGAAGTACTCTCATGTACACCGTTATAAATATTACCGGAAATGTACCGTTAATATACGAAATAAATGTCCGTAAAAGTAAAATACGGAAATGTCTGTAGTAAATATACAGTACGGAATCATACGTAATATGTCCGTAAGTCTGCTGCGGACACTTGCACGAAAAAATCGAAAATTTATAAGTTACACAGATGTAAATATTACGGTTATATTTTAATAACATCACCAGTAAACCTGCAAATCTGTAGAAATGCAATTGTAGCATTATATACATATAAATATGGCACAGTTCCGTGTGACGAAACTGTTTTACGGAAAATTCTGTTGGATTAAGAAGTAAGTTTCCGTGAATTTACGGAGGTATCTGGAGAAATTTTTACCGGAAATTCCGTAAATCGACGTAGAAAATTTTTTACAGTGCGCTGATAGTTAAAACATCGAATCACTGACTGTGGATCAAAACTGCAGATGTGCACCTTAGGCATTGAAAAAAAAATGTGCAGAATTATTTGCACCAAAAATCATTGGCACTACCTACAGAATTTACATTGATAATACTGGGTTAAACTAAAACAATGGCTCGAACAGTTAATTTTAACTTGTTTAACCCTACTTTAATTGAAGCCATTAGAAGAAAGCATACTTACTATCTTCCGATTTAAATATTAAAGAAATGCGGTTGGAAATGATCTTCCTCTCTGTGACAAAACCGAGGAGAAATATTGGATGATATTCTCCCTCCCTCTTTCTTTCGTTGTGTCTTTTAACAAGAAAGCTCCTTGGTGTACCTTGAGGCACGCTCTAGGGATACCAGCACTATGTTGTGTGTGTCTGGTCTTGTGAAGGAACGGACGGAACCACGAGACTCGCACGCACGGGTGAGTGCAGGGCTCTGGCAATAATGCACATCCTTATTGTGCTTCCCTCTAGTAGATCCCGGGACAGTCCATGAAGAGACGTCGTCTGTGTGTCTCCCGGAGCGCCCGCCAGTTTATATTTCTATTTATAGCGCTTGTCGGCTCCAGTCGCTTCTGTCCAATCCGCCGAGTCCTCGACCCCTGATATCCAATACTTCTCCAGCGCACTGTGGAAGGAGGGAGCGAGAGAAAAGGGTGGTTAGAGTGCCCCAAGAAGGTTGTCCGGATGGAAAAGGAGGGTGGTTCGAAAGGGGAGGGGGAAGTTGACTGGAACGAGACCTGCATGCGCGAACTACCTCGCCGAAATGGCGGTGCCCATCTCTCCAGCTACCGATCTTCCTTGCTCCAGGGAGGGGATTCCATCCAGAGGAGGAATGGTATATAAGAGGTAGTGGGTGGAGGGGGAGCTCAGCGTCGGTTCCCTATTCCGGGGCAAACTGGCTTCCCACATTGCCTCTGATCCTTTCATTCAAGCCGTGCCTCGGAGGGCGGTCTTCTGCACATCGGGTTTTGTGTTGTTTGCGGATCAGGCGCCGGGATAGGGGGTGGGCGCTCCTATTCCAACCCTCCCACCCCACACCCCTTGAACAGCCTATTTTTCCCACCCTGTCCCGCCGAGCCGCAGGTACCTCGCGCCGTAATCATATTGGAATCGGCCCGCCGGCTAGGGAGGGAATGTCGGCAGGCGGAGATACCAGTCGCCTGCAAATGCGAGGGCGTCCTCTGCACCCGTGCTATGCCACGTGATATGCATAGCCTCCTGACTGCTATGGGCGCACCATTCGACTGTTCTGTGGCACGTTGGAAGATTTACTGGCGCGAGGCAAACTGCCCTTAATCACGCCTCTACCACGAAACACAAGATTTACTTTGCATCATAATAGTGGACTTGAAGGTTGTGGCTAAACTGTTAAAATTAACTCTTCTGAAATATAACATTTTCAATAGCACCCATATAATCACATTGTTGAAAGATAAATAAAAATAACTGACTTTTTACAAAGCAAGATATTTAACTGAATTAAAATCTATAAGATATAATTTGGATGACACATGAATATAACGCTTAGGGCAATCGTAAAGTTGGATTTTGTGGGGCGGAATCAAACTGCGACAAAAATACATTCATTTCAGCAATTTTTTAACCTCCTTTAAAAGTGGTGGGAGTGTCATTCGTACACAACAATAAAATTTAAATTTTCATTCATCGGAACACTTTATTCACTCATTTATAAATAAATGTGTGGATAAGAAAAAAACAAGTTATTCAGTCTCTTTGATTTTAGCCGCGTAGGATCCCTTTATAACATTCCTAGATTTCTGTAATAGTTGGTTGGATCACTAAACACGCCATCTGAACTTGGTAGGACATGATAAAAGCGGATGACAGCGTATTCACGAGGTCACGGACTTGCTCTGAGAAAAAAATTTTGTTGGTGCAAACAAAATTTGTTTGAATCAACCAAATCATATGTTTATAGAGGGGCAACAAAATATTTGTTTGCTCGTACCAAATTATTTTGTTCCCTCGATTTGTTTGAGGCAAATAGCTGAATTTTGTTAGCAGTACCAAATATTTAGTTGGTCATAAAAATATTTCGTTAGACATATTAAATGCGCATACAATATTTTAAGAACAAAAAAAATTATATTTTACTAACTCAAAAAATTTCAGAAATTTTAAGACTTAAAAAAAAGTGTGGTCGGGCCGGGATTTGAACCATTATCCTATCACTTCCCCTTTTCCGTTCATGACCTAACCAACTTTTTTTTTTATTTTAAATGTTTGGTACAATGGCAAGGCTAACGCCTCGCCACTGCACCAAACATTCCCCCCCCCCCCCTTTAAGGTAGATAATTAATTCATTTTCCCAGTAACGTTTGTATTGTGTAGTTGTCGTTGTAATGGTAAGTTGTCTTCTGGCACACAGACAAGATGAACACAAACACCCAGTCCTGAACCCGAGGAGGTGGTTGTAAATGTCATCTCCCCGGCCGGGAATCGAACCCGGGACCCTTGCCTCAGCAGCCAGGAGCGCTAACCACTGAGCCAAGTGGCCGGACCCAACTGAGCTACGACTGCTTCTGTGATATTGAGGTTTGTACAGGAAAAGTTGGGCCTAATATTAAATTACGATTGTATTGTTTTATTTTCAAACATGTTTGTTTTCCGTCTACGAAAATGTAAACGACGTCAAATAATACTACTAAATGATTGCCGTGCACCGCAGCACAAAGAACGAGACGTGCAGATGCGGTGGTTTTCAAGTTTATAACATTTTCTTTTGTGGTCGATCGAATTAACCACTTTGAAATGGTTATAGCTATACTTGAATTATGCTGATTAACAGTTTAGACGTCCTACTTGTCGCACAAACTTATATTTTGAATGTTGAGGTATACAGTGTTCGCCATCTTGTCGCTCACGCTCGCCAGACTGCCATCTTCCTCGAGTCAACCAAATGGATTAGTTTTGCCAACAAAATCATTTAGTCCATTGAAAAAAAATTGTTGGTTCAAAGCACATCACTCATAACTAACAATATTATTTTGTTGACCAGTTGTAACAAGTTGTTTGTTTACACAAAATATTTATTTGACGTCCTATAGTAACCAAATATATGTTTGGAACAAATAAATTGCGTTTAAATGAATAATTTGGTCGAGGGAAATAACTAAGTTAGTTTGGGGGACTCCAAGCTTGGTCTTACCAACAAAATATTGTTTGGCTGAAACAAACATCACCCAAACAAATATATTTAGTACAATGAAACAATTCTTTCTCTCAGTGTGCACTTAGTTAATCATTCAATGACTGAGTGTCACATTTCAGGTCGTATGAACTCTTGTGCAAGGACACAGTGGTTGGGTTTCAGGGCAGAAACATTTGCTGGTATACTTCCGAAATCTTGCCACCAAGAGAATGATACACGGCACAGTTTGCTATTCTCATTTCAAGTCTTCGGTTTCTTCGAATACGGATATATATTCACTGTTCGTGTAAAATGTGTACGTGATCAGTTTTTCTATAAATATAAAACCAAAGTTACCATGTGTAGAATTAACGATATATCTGGTAACAGGTACAGAATTCATAAGTTCTTCCTAATGTCAAAATGATAAAACAAGTATTTAGGCCGTGCCAAAGTAACAACAATCAAAAATTAAAAACACATTGTGTAGGTAATACGTAAGTTCAATGCTCTTTGTCACTTTATAGAAGATGGCCAGACAACAAGAATTTCAAAGTTCAATTTAGGTTTTTTATTTCGGCTAAGAAATACTTGAAAATCAATATATATGACACATTTATTTAAGTTCGAAAATACTTAGGTCCTAGTCGGCCATGTCCGTAATTTGGTCAAAACGAACAGACGCAAACGAATGTGTTGGAGATACCGGTAACTTTTTGTGTTACACATGTCACTCTGCCTGATAACGTTATGTACACGATGACGTACTGCACTTTTGTTTCAGCAGTATATGCTACATACTGTTTCAGATTTAGACTATTCGCGTTATTTCAGTTAATACGGTTTTCCTAGTCTTGAAAGTGTTTGTGTGTAATTTTTTAAAATCAAATC
Organism: Medauroidea extradentata; assembly: GCA_003012365.1. Classification (NCBI taxonomy): domain Eukaryota; kingdom Metazoa; phylum Arthropoda; class Insecta; order Phasmatodea; family Phasmatidae; genus Medauroidea; species Medauroidea extradentata. The sequence continues at coordinate 69,501 of PNEQ01051170.1, forward strand.
AGACAGTACTCTAATGACGTGAAGATATATGGTTATCAAATCGATGTTGGGATTTTCGCTTAATTCAATAGATACGTTATGTACCTGTTTTGATTAGCATTGGCACCACAATTTGGATTGCAACCTTAAAAAAATGCCAGTCGTGAGCTATTGAGGTATTTTACAGCTGCCGAGAGATTTGTTAGTATAATTTTTTTTCACTATTACGACGGTTTTTAAACTATGTTTTATTTATTTACAACTTTAAAATTAAAAAAAAATATTGTACACATATACACTTAATTTTCGCGTTAACTTATTGAAATCTGGGTTTTAAATGCCATTTATTTCACTATCATGAACCGCAGCGGTTCATTCAGTTGAAAACCATCATGAGGCAGCAATGAATTTTTAATTTATTGGTTGGTTAAAAATGAACGTTTCATTAACTAAGTGGCTCCCACCCCTTTTTTCTCTCTGCGAACTCTCACAGTTTTCAAGACCATTTAGAGAAGAACCACAAAACGAACACTTATAATAATGAGAAAATTTTCAGATCTCAACTGAGCAGGATCTAGGGATATTCGCTGTACGCAGCATGTCTTTGAACGTACTCTAGTAAGATAACAAGAAAGAAACTCGGCCAACTGTTTGCTGGAAGCGCAAAGCTTATTTTACCTCTTAGCCCCAAAACCAGTTCTGTACCATTAGTTTTGCTTACTAGTTGCCAAAAATATTTTTGTTTCTGTATTTACTCTTATTTACGTCAAGTGGGGAATAATATCCTTTACTGCTCTGAGTGTCTTTTCAGGTAATATTTTTGCCTGGGCTGTGAGAAATGCAGTGGCTCAGAAATCTCAGTAATGGATAATTTGATTATGGGCACGACGTTGTTTTCTTTAAACCGGAGTCATAATAACCCACTGCGTCCATTTGTCCATTACTTACTGCATACACAGCGCCTATTACACCCGTCTGTCAAAAGCTTTGGCAAGCTATATCATATAACGATCTATTGAGCATTAATGTTACATGCCAAATAATATGATATAGTTTGAAACCCAGCAGTGTTTTCAGTTAATGTAATTACTTTATTGTATACTCCATGTGTCAGAGTGCGGGATATAGCCGTGGACAATATGAGAAGGTTGGTGAGAACATTAGATGTGCGGTAGGGGAAGTATACAAATATTAACGCTTGTTTGGACATACAAAGTTAGGCAGCTTACATGTGTAACTAGGAGACCTTTAGTTAGATAATACTCATAGTGTACCCTGAAACAGTCTCACTACCACGTTATTACTGTCAGCATTATACTTAACTAGCCGGTCAAAAGTCGAATTTATTTAGGAAGAAACATTACATGGCAGTTATTTCAGTAAGGCTTGCTGGTGCACATTTCATTTTAAATAATTTGATCACATTAAATTGTATGATTGAATATGAAGTCCACGTCAGTCAATAATTAAATATTTAAAATTTTGTTGCATATAATTCTTCCTGGCACCCAATATTCTATTTAAATTAACACTTCGTAGTGTAGCCGTGAACTAATTACAGTAAACTTCTAGCGAGTACGTAGTTGCTTAGTATTAGTTAGTGCCAGTCACGTGTTCAAACGAACATCACAAGTCTCATGCTACATACACACTACTGCGTTTTCTGTAAGGGTATCCTGGATCATCAGTTAAAAGGTAAATTATCTAAATTTAATGAGATGGGTCAACGCTTACATGACTGACAAAGGAGATACTAGCTACTTATTCCGGTTCATTTCGTTATCAATTTGTTTCACGAAAAATATTGTAACTTTACTGTTGATTAGATTACTGTATATTGTTTGTTTGTGATTTGTTTTCGTCGTGTTTTGTTTCCTTACTTCAGTTTGCTTGTTCCCTTCAGTGCCGTTCTGCTATTTTGACGTGCATTTTATGTAATTCTTATTTGTGGAATGAAATTTTACTTACAACATGCGTTTCAATGATTTAAGACTGTCAGTTTGCGACATGTATCCAACGATTGACGGATAATGCGTTATTTGAAATCGCTCAGCTGAAAGATTAGCGCGGACTGACAGTTGTATGACGGGCGAGCGGTTGATGGACGGACGCGACAGGGTATTTTAACTCGGGCATTTGTAGATAATTTTGCGTTTTAAATTTTACTTTTTCAATAAATGACCCCAAATTTGCTTTTAATAAAACTTATTTGCCTGAGAGTTTCCTGTAATCTGGTTGGATTTGTCTGGATCACAGAAGTTTTGTTTGTGACGTGTTATGATTGATGTTGCTCGCTTCTAAATGAAGTTGCTCGCATATTTAAGGAGGTCGCTTCCATCAGTCACACATGACACAAGGTTTCATAACGGCTTTAAGTGTACTTGTCTTGGGCGTAACATAATTGTCTACTGATAAATAAGTCATGTGTCTGAAGCGAATCTCAGGCAACTGAAATGTAAGTATAAAGGTTACCTTGTACACAATTCCTTTATTTAGACAATTTATAAGGGAGTAAGGATAATTAGATAACATTCCAATACGCGTAGATAGAAATGCAAAATTAGATACAGTTCCTATATCTATCCACTTTTCAAAGCAAAAAAGGGTATTTACATCATTTTCCTGTCTGCGTGTCTCTGGTCTCGTGCTATTTGTGTGATTTTTTGAAAACACGTAATATGGAAAATTGTTGCGTTGTGTCTAGGGCCCGGTAGTTTTCGCAAAAATATTTTTGCCCCACTTTGTTTTAGTTTCTTAGGTGCGCACTCGCCGCTCAACTTGATTATTATTTATGGTCAGAGTGTTTCTGTGCAGCGTTATTATTCATTTGACTGTTCCAATTAGTACATGGATAACTGTGACACAACCAGTCTGTGATTGGCGGATTTAACCTCCAGACGTTGTATGTTCAGGCATCCAATCACTGACCTCAAAGCAGAGATGCAGGTGCGCACGTAAGGCACTGAAACAAAGTGATGCAAAAATATTTTCGCGAAAACTACCGGGCCCTAACTATGCCACGCTTCCGGCTTCATTCAACCTGTATATATATATATATATATATATATATATATATATATATATATATATATATATATATAATTTCAGCATCAAAACGTTACAAGGTAAGAGTCTGAAGTTTTTAAATAATATAATACGAATAAATTAAAACTTCTCATGTTTGAGAAGCTAACCGGGCTATGGTGGACGAGTGTTCAGATCACTCGCTTCCCACCAAGGTGACCCGGGTTCGATTCCCGGTGGTGTCAGTCCCCTGATTCTCGCATGTGCGTGTTTACCTGTGTATCTCCCGTTTCCTCCGCCCCTTCATTTCAGCGCTGCTTCAAACTCACATAGATCATGTCACCCCTCACCAGCGCTAAAGAACTAGATGTTGCGTGCTGACCAAAATATCTTCACTCACGTCATTGAATCTAACCCATATAATGTAAACTTTTTAATATTTTAACAGTTTATTATCAGATAATTTATGTAAGTAGTTATTAGGTTGTAGGCCTGCAACTATTGAAATTATTTAATACATATTTTGTCTTGTTTCAGGAAGTACTGGACGAAATTTAACTTGAGTATATGCCTTTACTGTAATCATTCAAGCTTGGATTTCAGCTGGGTTTGCTGCAGTAGGTCTGGAATTTAGAAATACGTCTTAACATGGGTAAAGATTATTTCTTTGGTAAGTACTACTGGTCCAGTTCGATCGAATTTTGTATTTTAACCATTCACTATTTTAAAAAATTACTTACATTTTAATGGTATCTTATGCTATAGGTACACAATTTTGGAAGACAGTAATGTCTTTCATTTTTTTTACGGTTTGTTATCTAGCTTTTATTTAGTTCAGCTTTATATATGTAAACTTTCCACATAATTTTTTCGGTGACTAATGAACATTATTCAAACCAAATTTTCTTTTTTAACACTTTATCGTCCATGTTTTTTTTTCATATGTGTTTACTGCGCTGCATGTCCACAATTTTGGATAGAAACAGTTACACACAAATATATATAGATTTTGTCGCGTTGAAGAAATAACACTACTAATAGTAACTAGATATTATATTTCCGCAATTTATAACCCAGCCTTTGAATTAAGAGTTTTTTTTTACCTGATATTCGCAATATTAAAGTAGAGCACGAGTAGTAGAAATAAACAATCTATGTCATATTTAGGGAACAATAAGGCGTCTTGAATTCCAAAGTTACATTTCGATATAATCATTACGCGACTACTGAATTTAAAAAAGTACGAAAATTCTACGGAAAATAACATCCAAGGACTAGATAACGAAATTTAGCGATGTCTTAAAAACGCCTTTGTCCTTTCCTCCTGCTTTATTTGAAACATTATAAATTCTTCTATAGGTGATCTTAGCATGCGACTTCAAAGTATGTGTGAATATAAAAAAATATATTTATACAAGTGAACGTTACCAATAATTGTTCAATTTCAACAACACGGTCCATGCGGAAATGATTAGTAATGCACATATACACAGTTAAAATAGCAATGATAGTATCTATAACGCGTTGTTTCATCACAACGCTTCTATTAGCTTACTATTTTTAATTTATTATTTGTGTAAATAGTATGACTCATGCGCTTGTATATGATTTGAATGGATTTAAAAAATTTTAAGAACTTCTACAGCGTCTGCAGCCTGCAATTATTTATCTTCAAGTTCCTAAACGAGTTTCTCCATTTAGCAAATGTTAGTTTGTTTGGCTGTTGTTGATAAGAATACCTTGTGTAACAAATAACGTTGCGTTAAAGAATTTTCTGTCTACTATGCCCGTATGACAAACATTTATTTATGTACTGTATTTCAGTCGGTTTCTAGGATTTTGCAGTATCTGGCTTGAGAGGCATGAAATAAAGAAAATTCTTATTTGCGCAAATATTTACTTCAAATATACCTTTAAAATGTATCCGCACGGTCATTATACAAACATTTCTGTACTCTGATATTTTTACTGTAATGGTATTTTTAAGCTGCAGATATCATGCGTAAGTTAGGGATTGGCTTGAAGTGTACACGAACGGATGCATCTAGCAAGAGATACGCAGTGTAAAATAAAGGTTTACCTGGGCATCCTGTAATGAATCTTAGTCACTTAGTTATATAAAAATAGCAACCCGAGGGTTCTTAATTTCGGAAACAACCAGTGTTTAAATCAACGTACAGCTTCACACATTCTGCAAAGACTCAGTCGAACAAAGATACATTGTAAAGAACAAGAAATGAAGCTACGTAAACACCAAGCACAAGAACTGCTACCATTCGCGTAAAGAGAGAACTTGCTTGTACCTTAATTTTGTCGCCAGAAGCTCTAGGTGTCATTCTGTCGGTGACTATAATGTTGTGAAAAATTTGGCAGTGTAGCTTAGTAATTCACAATTGTTTTAAATAAGTTAAGGAATGCTTACTTTAACATGGGAAGAAAGAGTTATGTTTGAAAATTTGTTGATAAAGCTAAAAGTAAAATCTATCGAATTTAAAATCTCCATTCAGCTCCACCACAGAACAGATTTGTCATCTGACCTTGGCTGACAGTCAATAGCTGCTTCCTTCATTCAAGTATGAAAATATAACTATAAATGTCGTCCCAATTTGTTAAAGTTATTTTGATCACTACGACCATAATATTCGCGCAATTAAAAACTTTTAATTTATTATTTTCAATATATTAAGTTACATTTTTTAGTTAAAGAGTCTGAAACCGTCAAATAATATTTAAGAAATTTTGTATTATATAGAATTACGTATGCAAGTAAAACAAAAATAATTGTGTTAAGATCTTGAGTATTTTTTGTCGACTGTGAAAAAACACGTCTCTGAAAAATGGTTGCCTCTAAAAAAGAAAATTTTCTAATGGCCGTGCTGTTTACAATATGTTAAGCTTTGCTTAACTCTTCCAAAGAACTAATTTTTTTTTGTTGAAAAATTGACACTGTTTATTAAAGAGCTTACTAAGTGTATTGGCAGACTTAGAGCCAGTGCTGTGGGTGGCGATAAAAAAAGAACGTCGTCCACTGAGCGCGTGGTCTTCTACTTTCAGCCCGATAATCCGGATTTTGGAAGTTTCGTGCCATGCAAAGTAGGATTGTTAGGGATAGGAGCCTTATACTCGCTTTGTTGCCCTTGCGGTTTTCACGGTGATCGATCACCGTCATAAGGCGGACATTTTTGCGGGACGGGCAGAGGATATTGGCCAGGGAATGAGGAATGTCAACAGACAACAGTTTGCTTCAGAACTTTGCTGTCGCAACGATGACCCACTGTTTCTACAAGTGACAAACAGCGGCTTCCTGCCTCCAGGTGCCATTGTTATGAGTTTTGATCCTCAGAAAAATAAAAACAAATTTTATATCTAGACAATACTTTGTAAGGCTAGAATTCTGCATAGGTATTACTGTTCAACAAATACTGCTTAAATTCCCGGACGTAAGGATCGACTACACGTCATTACGTAAAGTTTGATTGCGTAATTTTTTCGGTGCCTTGGACTTGTAACAGAAGTTAACGATTTATTTCAAATAAACCTAGATATTAAATTAGCCCACCCATGAATCATGTTTGCTTGCATACTGCACTTTTTTTTTTTTTTTTTTAGATTTTAAGACACTGTCAGCAATAACGAAACAGAAAGAAACTTTTTATGTTCCCTTAAGCAGACCACATTCACCGTCAGTTCAGTGTGATTCCTAACGTTAGTTATCTTGTGTAAGATGTAGCTCATTATAATAAATAAAACATTCTAGTCATATAGAGGTGTCAAACGTATTATAATTGTTACAAGGAATGCCATAACTGTATTGCGTACAAATAAATTAATAGCTAAATACAAACACGTTTGTTTTAATTTCAATACGTGCAGTAGAAAATTATCACACCTTTGGATTTTCATTGTTATCTCAAAAGGTTTTTGGATTATATTGCAATTTGACAAAATAATAACTGAACGGTGAAAATCCATTCGCTGCGAATATTGCTGAAATGGACCCTGACTGATTTATTAATGTGCATGGTTTATTAGGAATACATGAAAACAGTAAAATGTCATTCTGTAAACATGTCTCAACTCACTAGAGATGAAGAATAATAAATGTGGAAGTAGTTGTACTGAAAAATTCTATATTTCAAATTTTAGTGCAAACAACAGGTCGTTCGCCTCCCACCAAGGCGATCCGGGTTCGGTCCCCGGTGAAGCAGGTCCTAGATTTTTTGCAATGTGGAAAACCTGGCGTACGTTGGCGTTGGCCGGCAGGTTTCCTCGGGGTAATCCAGTTTTCCACGCCCTTGCATTCCGTCACTGCTCCATTTGTATGGTATCATTTCACATCGTTGTTCATTAATCTCCGGTGCTCCTAATTGGGGTTTGTCAATAGGCTGGCACTCAATTCCTTAATCAGAATCATGATGCAAACCGGCGCAAGGAGATCCCTGTAGCAGCGGCGCGCTGTACATTTGGTCTGATCGCGATTAATGATTAAAACATATAGATATACTCCTTTGCGATATTATGTCGTCCCAGAAAACTTAGAATGAAACTTAGAAAAAACAAACAATTGAAAAAACAAGCCTAGTTTGGCTGTAGTCAACACATCCGTAAACCAAAACTACAGACCATGAAATATCGCATAAGGAATTAGTCAACAACAAAAAAGGGAAATAAAGTAAATATAAAAAATAAAAGTCGAAATACAAGAGAAAAGTAATCCGTGAAACTCAGGACACAACAATTAAGACAGCACAGACAATACTGGACGAATACATTCATAATGGAACCTAGACAGAATAACAACGACGACGTCACAGACAACAGACTAGACGACAAACGATAAGACACAAAAGAACACAGTCGATTTCTGAACACAGACTTTTCACGACGTTTCGGGATCTGACATCTGTTCCCGTCTTCAGTTGAAGTAAAAGTGAAAACTGGAAAAAAATTGGCCAACGCTGCTCCTGGCGCGACCAACGGCAGTCGAGCTATCTCCTGATTGGCCGTGAATATTAAATGGTTTATATATTCTATTGTCACATTGCAAATAATCTTGTTTCTTTTTTTTTTTTGTTAAAATAAACATAATTACAACAACAAAACGGACAAAACAAGCGAACGACAAGACAAAATGCTGAATGTAGACGACACTGCAAAAACACAGACTCATTGGGAATGCGAATGAATGCAAATAACACTGTAACTGTGGACAGTAAATCTAGGAAAAAGAAAACACAGACTAACACAATGGTCTCCTTGCGACAAAACAATTTGCGACATTTCGAACTTAATGATAGAATTCCTTTTGTGGAAAAATTTGAGTTATTTATTTATTTTTCCTTGGTTTAGGCTGTTTTTTTTTTTTTTGTGTTTCGGTGCACGTCTGTGTTAATTTGTTTTCTTGTAAATCATTGACTGAATATCTTGTGGAATTGTATAAGTTCACCTTAGTTTGCCAGTTGAAAAAAATCCTTTGGTTTGTTCACTTGCCGGTTTGTGTGTATCCTCTGGTTTTCTGTGACATCTTTTGCTGTAATGGCGTATGTCCAAAATACATCTTCAGTTTCTAAAAAATCATCAAAATGCTAAAAATCACACAAACGACTCAGATACAACACACGTTTCCGAAAACAAAAAAGTTGCCTTTTTTGGAATTAAATTAAATTAACATGTTCAGGTTTGAAACGCAAATGGTTAGAAACACCAACATACGTATCTGCATATGTACGTACAACAGTTTTAGCTGTACTTGCCGCTAAATTGTTCATGTCGCGAAACAGTGTTTTATTTGTTCAGTGTTTCTCAAATGTTTAGTTCTAGGCAGCGCTGCCACGCACATTTGATCTCAATAACAAACTACGTACAATTAGTTATTGCAGTGTGAGCGGGCAAGTTAGGTATTTTTCTTAAAAAAATTGCCAAAATTATTCCTCAACTTAACGAATAATTTAACGCGTACAAGTTAGTCAGTATTTTCATGTTTAAAAAATGTATTACCTAATTTTATGATTTTCTAGGCTGATAAAACTCGAAAATATAAGTCCTCCGAAGGCATAGTTTCTACTAATCGTGTAGGCTACAGTTAAATCAGTAACTTGTAAAATCTTCTGTTATGTTTTACTTCGTGTTGATTTAATGAGTCATTAGTCATACTTTTTGGAAAGAACTGCTTTCGACCACAGACATCTGAAAAATGTTTTAGAAAAATTTTAGTGGAAAAAATATATTTACCACTCTTCGTACTCTCACAGATTATTACTAATTGTTCATGACAACAAATATGGGAAATGTTATTCTCCTACATCCACGAACGTATAATGATGACGTGTATTTATCTGTTGATAAAATATTGAAATATCTAATTCTGACGTTCGTTACTAAATTCAAATACTAAGTCACCGTTAACTTAACCCATGATAGCAATAGCGTTAAATTTTATCACGGCTTATTTGAAACTTTATAAAGCTTCGTAAAGCCACTTTCGGATTAAAAATGGCAACATGTTGCACAAACGCAAAGCGGCTGAACGAACGACCAGCTGCAACAGTCCAAGTTTAGCCAACGGCGCCCAATTACGCGAGGGCATAAAATTCCGACAATTCTCCTACGTTTTTGTGAACGGAATACCTATGCCCTGTTTGGTTAGTGAGGCACAACGTGGAATCTTCTTGCTCTGATTCCAGGTGTTTTAAATTTAAGCAAAAAGGTGAGGGGTTAAGTTTCCATTTCAGACAATCCGTGAAAATACTAACGGACTTAATTTTTTTTCCAAGATCGAAACGTGGCAAGTCCTCTTTTGGAGTCTGTAAATAAAAATTAATTTAACTGACTAAAATATTTACTCTAGTTCCTATTATAATTTTTCTACTTTAACTATAAATTAATTCTCAACAAAATTAATTAGATTCGATTATTTACTTAAATAAACATAAAAATACCCTAACATTTGCAACGCGTGCGAGCAGATATTTCACAGGAGTCAGGTATTACTGATAACTGTTTGTAGAGCCTGAAAAATTACGTTTGGTTTTTAACACAAGTTTATGTTTTTCACGGTAGGCTGTTGACTTATTTGACAGTCCCTTAATGCACTGAGATAATGATTAGAGCCACGATTTTGTCGCGAAAAGAATTTTGCAACATTTTGTTTCAGTGCCTTACGTGCGCACCTGCAGCTCTGCTCACGGTTATTGGCAGCGTGTCTTTGCTCAGACACGTCCCTCGTTTGACTGCACCAATAACAATGATGCTATTGTGACGTAATACGCCTGTGATTTATCAGTAGAACCTCAAGACGTATGACAGTTAAAACGTCCAATCACTGACCATGAAACAGTGGCGAGTATGTGAACATAAGGCATTGAAACCAAATGGTGCAAAAAACTTTTCGCCATAAAATCGTGGCTCTAATAATGATAAAGAAGCTACTAACTGCTAGGTCAATAATGTAGCATCACTACGTCAGCTAGCAGCCAATAAGCAGCGGATGTCTGTTTGAGAACACACATATTGTTGGAGGATAATGGCCGAACTTATAAACCTCTTTCGAATGACAACCAACTGCTATCCCCATAGAGAAAGCATTGGTGAGCAGTTGGTTATCATTCGATAGAAATTTATAATATCGGCCCTTAGGGCCGTATCTATAAACGGCTTACGAATGGAAACCAACTGCTATCCCCATAGAGAAAGCATTGGTGAGCAGTTGGTTATCACTCGAAAGACGTTTATAATATCGGCCCTAAGTCTACAAGTCAGCATCTCTGCGAATTTTCCAAGTCTGTAAGTGTTCTTGCCGTCCAAATGACGTAAGTTTGTTTCCTGATCAAAATATTGCGGTTGAGTAGTTATGTACTTGATAAAACATTTTTTTCCCTCAAAGCTGAAACAATTGTGTTCAAGGACTGCTCTCTATCTCTCTCTCTCAGCAACCTAAAGCTAAGTTACGATCTAAATTAGCCAAGACCTACTGTGAACCCAGTACATGTATCGAGTATTTATTGTTGTTTTAAATTTGAAGCCTCTATTTTCGACTCCGGTATATGCTTATTAGAAATAAAATAATTTTACGCACAGAATATTTATGCTTCTTCACATATCACATGACATGTAAGGGATGCCTAAACAAATCAGCTTCCGAAAATTAATTAGTAAATCAATGTCATTTCATAATAATAATAATAATAATAATAATAATAATAATAATAATAATAATAGTAATACCAATTTTGAAACACAAAATTTTGTGTTTTGTATCCAGCAGATGAAAATACATCAAATATGTCAAATATTCCAACATCTTACAACCTCCTTACGGTGATAGCTATACTAAACACCTGTTATACTTCTGCGTTAAACGTGTCATTTTGTACAAATAGCCTACTGCTCTTATAAGTAATCCAAAGAGAATTAAAAATATCCTGAGGTTCAAATTTCTCAGTGTGGTACTTCTCATACTATTAGGCATATTTTATTATTTATATGTGAAAAAATATTTAAGAAATAATATTCACAACAATTTTACGAAAATCGTTCGTCTTTTTCTGCAGATATTTTATGATTATTAAATGCTTCCTTATATAAATAATTATAATGGCCGTCTTGGATTAGTGGTCAGACCATACGCCTCATACCAGGACGATCCGTGCTCGATTCCCAATAGGTAGAGACCTGAAATATTCTCGTTTTCTTTTAGGCACAAGTTATAATTCCAACTATTATAAGTTAATATTAATTTCGTAACTGGCCTTCGACTCTTATGACAGTTCCCGAAAGTCGATGAGCAAATAAAGAAATGTAACTAAATTAAGGCACATATCACTGTGTTATCGTACAGCTAATGAACAGCTGTTGTCCGCTAGAATACACATATATTCTTGGAGGCTAGCCGGCTGGTCAGTGAACCCACAAATTTTTCCTGTCTCTACCAATAGGGTATTTCTCAATTTTCTGTTGTGGGAAACGAGGCAGACGTTTACATCATCCGGCTGTTTTTCTCGGTAATCTCCAGTTTCACCTGCCGCTCCATGCGCATCTCATCCTCACTATTTCACGAGCTCCAGAGACCTCTGAGTTGAGAGCTTACCAAGTCACTTCATTCACCTTATTACTATTCAGAAAATACAGCTGAGCATTCACGGCTTCGCGTATGTGCTGTGCAGCTAGTAATTGGTTAGGATGGGAGAGTAACAACGCCATTTGCGCGTTGTGTGGCTTCTCAGATGTAGTCGTATTTTTTTTTAATTAGCTGGGCGCCTACTTTATCAAGCATTCAGCATTACAAAAGCATATATCAGTTAGAGGAAACGACATACAGTTGATTATTTTTCATTCACTGTAGCACGGATACAGTATTGAATGGGAAGGACAGTCACGGCTTTTCAACGCATAACACAAACATACTTTACAGGGTATTTTTTTTTTACCAGGTACCTAGTTCAAAATCCATTAAATAAGTAGAAAGCAAGCTTGACCGGGTTTTCTTTTTTTTTATGTCAATCGATTTAAAAGAAATATAAATTGAATCATTATAACTATTATTAAAACGTAAAAAAACTTTGTTATTTACTGGTTTTATTTGAAATGATTGAAAGACCACCGAGATAGAGACAGAGGTAGAGGCGGAGAAAGGGGGATGAGGGAGTGAAGAGAAAAGACAGAGAAGTGTGGCTTTCATGTGTCATTGTCAGTAAGCATACGAATTTATGGAGATGCTTCGGAAAACGAATAATAAAATGTACGGAGTTTCAGTCGGTAAACAGTTTCTCTTCCAACAACTTTAGTCTGTTGAAGCTTAATCATATCTTCTCACTTTTAGGAAATCCAAAATTATATTAATAAACACCGCGTTAGTAGAAACGCGTAGACGTTGCTGTTTCCAGTTCGCCGCTAAGCCCCCAACTCGTCAATTACTAGTCGTCAGTATTTAAGTATACTATGTTTTAACAGTAAACATATGAAAAGATTTTTTAATGATCTTAAGTATGAGTGGACTTCCGCTATACACATTTACAACGTACTATTTGATACTCAAGAGTTAAAGCCAATATTCACTAACGGTTCTGTTCAATTACATTGAAATCTGTACAATAAATTGTATTTAAAGAATTTCTTCTGTTTCAGAACATCTATTGACGTACGGCCGATTTTGAGCCAACCTTGATTTCGAGCGTGCAGTAATGAGAAAACAAGGACGTATGTGTGGGAAGAGGGAGAAGGAAGAGAGAGAAATGTAGGATACATACGTATATGTATACAAATACATAGCCTACAGATCGATTGGAAAAAACACCGACAACGCTTTGTACGTTGTGCGGGACGACAAACTGATTGTAATAGAATATAGAACCCATATCCGGAAACGCACTGTGTAGGCGCAGCAGAACGTCAATTGCAGACCAAATCATTGGTCCACGTCTACTGCCAAACAGATTAACAGGAGTGATTTACCTCACATTTCTTAGAGACATCTTGCCTACCTTATTGGATGAAGTGTCACTGCAAATGCGACAGGTCATGTGGCTGCAACACGACGAAGCTACAGCACACTTTGATAGAAATGTGAGGAAACACCTCAACGTTACATACCCAAATCGATGGATTGGTCGAGGAAGACGAGTTCCATGGCCAGCACGATCACCAGATCTCACACCACTCGACTATTTTCTGTGGGGTAGTATGAAAGCCATGGTGTATGCCACTCCTGTAATATCAGAGGAGGACCTCATAGGACGAGTACCATGGAGAGATTGAAATTATTTCCAGACAAACACATGCAGCTCAGCGCCGCCGCTGTAGACTCTGCATTGACTTTGGAGGTACACAGTTTGTAACCTGCTTTTTGATGCATACTGTTTCTTCGTTTTATTGACCACATGTCGCACGGACACTTTTCTGGTCTCCTGCGCCCACACCGTGCGTTTCCGGACATGGATTCCTTCTTTATTTATGATCAGTTTGTCGTCCCGCACAACGTACAAAGTGTTGTCGGTGTTTTTCCAATAATCCTGTGTACACGCATATATATAACTATGCATATATACAGGGTGTTCGAAAAGTAATGCATCAAAATGAAACCACGCGAGGGGGTGGGGTTTGTGACCAATTTGAGATGGGGAACCCGTGTCCGGAAACGAACCGTTACGCCCCTGTGAGCAAATTTAATTTCAGGTAAGTCTGGCAACGTCGCGCAAGCTGAAAGATGGTTTAAGCCCATCTTGTACTGCAATTGCATGAACGATTGAATGAGAGAGGTTTTCAAGCGATCCCACTGCACGTGTGCTGGTCCTCGGATTGTCATGAAAGCGCTGCAACACTGCCTCTTCCATTTCCGGCGTTCTTCTGGCTCGTGGTCGCCCTATTCGCAGGTTGTGGTCCTAAACAAAACCAAAATTAGCATTACATCGTTTTATAAAAGTAAGTTATAATAAAAACCTGTCACGTCTTTCGTTTTAATGAAGACAAAACAACACAAAAAGGAAGCTTCTGCAAAACATGTTACTTTGTTGTTAACAAAACATTTTTACTGTAAAAAGTGACCACATCTGAAACGTTAAGATCATTTG
>PNEQ01051171.1:0-42721 GCA_003012365.1 Medauroidea extradentata
GCAGTCGTCGGTCCACATTGACAAACGTGACATGACAAGGTAACTGACGCCCTGGAAAACGCTCGGCGTAGATACGCCTTGCTTCGTGGGCATTGGTATTTGCTGCTCCGTAACAGAGTTGCATGTCAGCATACTCATGAAAGGTGAAGCGATTCATTTTCGGTCCGGTGTTGTTTACGAAGTGGAGCGCTGCTGCGCTTCAACTTGACTGTCCCCACTTTTGCCACGTCCGAGCCGGGTGTCCACCTTTCCACCTACCTCCCTTCTTCCCCCTCCAATACAACACGATTAGGACGAAGACAAAAAGGGGGAAACAGCTTAGATACACATTGCACATGCGAGATTCGAACCCGAGACCTATGGTCCCCGAGTCGCACACTGACACTGAGCTACGCTTCTGCTGAGTATCTCTGGTCGATGCACGAGAATAACTCCGTTGCTGCTGTGTGAGCAACGTGGCAGCTGTTCGCATGTGCCGTCACGTTCAATTTTGTGAGCCACTTTTCGGGCATTTCCAGACATGTCCGACCTTACGTGACCTATATCAACGTAATTGTCTCGGCGTCGTCTACATCACCCCGTTGACCTGTAAACTCATTTCAAATACACCCTATATATATATATATAATTTATTTATACACACACACATAAACAATATAAATTGTGTGTGCAACCCCGACACCAGATTCAATAAATTGAACGACTCCCATTAAAATGATTCGGATAATAATTATAAGTTACTTTTTACGCGGCAATGTGTTTTGAAATCTTCACTTTTAATATTCTGATGATATGTAGACGTTTAAATAAATAACGGAAGGAGAATAATTATATTGTAGCTGATTCATTCTACGAAAAGAAGACAAATGTGTTCCTATAGTTTTATAAAAGCCGTCTTACCACAAGTGCTGCCTTCATGGCAAACCACAGAGATAACACAGAAAGCGTCTTGCTGCCGACTCCTCGTGACGCCAACCTGCCTTCAGGCTCAACCAAGGATTAAGTGCTGCGGGAATGCAAGACCGCACAAGAAAGCTAAGTACGTCATTCCAGTAGAATGCGATTGGTAGCGCTTTCCACTAACAACCACTGCAGTACATTTTCATTAAGTAGTCCGCGAACAGACGCGGAGACTGAGAAACTTGCCGAGGTTCGGAGGGCGACGAGTTTCCAAATTAGCCCTCCTCCAGGAAAATATTCATGACCCCTCGAGTCTCCCGCCACTAAGACCGCACAGCAGTGGAATAGTTGCACGATAGAAGGGGTTGTAGGAGGGGGGAGGGTGGTGGAATTCAGCGAGATTGTTCGCCAAGAACCGAGGCGGTCTTTGAGGCGTCGGAGGATGCTCGCCAATATCAACTCTCCGAGGCGAGATCTGAGGGGCTGGTGCGGTCTTGCTTCGTACCCTGAGGGTGGAAAAGGAGAAGGGGGGCAGATACCCTGAACACCGCACCCCCGCCAACAACACACACAACAGCAGGACTATACAGGGAAATCGATGCGAGCGAGGAAGAACACGGGTTCATTACCCACACGAGCTGGTGGCCTGGAGCAACTTGCCAGCCCGCACACACACACACACACACACACGAAGCTCCCCCATTTTCCAACTCCGCACCCCTAACTCAACTGTTCCAGCACAGCCTCCAGGCCGTAGGAACGACGGTGTAATGAAAAGGTCGCGCAACTGTAAGGAAGCATAGCAGCTATAATCAATCCTTTGTATAGTGAGAACTGTTGTAAGTATTTTGCCTACCGAGCTTGTAACCAAGCGCTGCCTACAACAGAACATTAGCGGGAGCAAACATAGGGAATAAGGTGTGGCTTAGTAACCCGGATGTTCACAATAGAATCTTTCAAACTTTGCGAGAGGATTACTTGTTAAATTATGTAAAAGTATGTTATAATCCGTTCGGGTTAAAGTGAGCACTAAAGGTTTAACGTAAGATAAAAAAATTCACTAGCCGTTACGGCATATAATTTAACTTTAACAATAGTTATCTTACTCGTTGTTGGGTTGGCAGCAGATTGCCGAATGTAGTCCCTTGTATTTTCATATTTAAATGCAACAAACTGAAATTAAAAATCACCTGAATTCGACATATTTGTGGTTTATATAATTAATAAACATGTTTGTCAAACTCAATACTTTACCACTGACTTCACAATATTTATCTTATACGCGCAAACATCAAGTGACGTGTCCAGAGAGGTTAGAGACTTCCCGTTGTTTACCGTTACGCGCGCTAAGATACGAATTGACTGAAAACATATAAATTAAACAGGGTTTTTTGAGCGCCTTCTTTATTCCTAACCGCCTGTATCAAAGTTGTTGGCTGGCGCAAATATGTATTAAAGAAAAATTCGCCATTTAAAATCTACATTAAAAGCAAATATTTGTTTAATTAAAGAAAAGATAAATATTGGTTTTCTGGGTGGGTTTTAAAGATAAGGTCTGCAACTGTACAAAAAATGGTTTCGGATACGTGTCTACTTCTGTAGCCTTTTGTCTCTTAAATTTTTACCGTTGCATTTTTTGGTCATTAAAAAACACAGTTTGTATCAGGAGGCTTAAATGATAAATTGTCGCTTCATCGCAACGCCCTCAAGTGAACCGCTTTCAATAAAATAGGCTTACAAAATGTGAAGCCTCACAGGTAGGCAACACGCATTACACACGAGGTGTGTGCGACGCTATTATTCAATAAAAGTAAAAGATATTTGAAACTTTTTTTTCCACAGATGCAATATTTATTATTAAAACGCATGACGACTGCCATATTTCATTTATCCTTACTTATGATAATTTTAACAAATTTATTTCAATTTCATTTTCAATCCCGAATTTCTACAGAAAGATTTGCACCAACCATAAGCTGACATTACCCGATTAATTTTTTTACAATGAATCATCCCGCCACATTTGTAACACTTTCATGAAAGCCCTAAATGTTGTACCTAAATGCGTGTCTCCACTGACGTTTTAGTTCCTTCTGGCACGACCTACTTTTGCTATAGAACTTTTTAGGCTGTATGTAAAATACCCTCCAAAGTAATAATAATAAAGGGTTAAAAATTGAAAACTAATTAATTTTCTTAATTTTAAATCGCACAAAAGCATTAATATAAAATACAGAAAATGTTTTTTTTTTTTTTTTCGAAAGATATCGTGAAAGCTGACCGACTACCACCTAATATAATAGAAATTACTTATCAGCGAGTCAGCTTTGTTAATATCCCACGTAAATTTTTTAAGACAACTGCTGCATTGCTTTAATATAAATCTAACGTCAAATTTACCATTGAAATTTGCAACAGTGTTGCTCAATGTTGGTACCGTAAATTAACATAGAAAGAAGCCAATTCATTTTAGTTACTTGGATTACAAGGTTTAAAGTCTAAATATAGAAGTGACCTGTTCGAATTTAGATTATACTGCAACCATTAAAATGCAAGTAGTCAAGTATATACCAAAGCAAGCATGTATAGCGTGGAAACTAGCCTTTTAGCCTATTATATTTGGTGATTCGTCCTTGCATCTCTTCTGAACGTACGCCGTTTGCTCTACACTTATGCCGAGGCTTGGAGAAGCCCTGAGAGACTTCAAAATGTAAAGCAGGCGCTAGATGCAGGATTTTAGGTATGAAGACAAAGGAGCAATAAGGTCTAGACTGGCTCGTGCTGTTGCAAAACGAACATTAACTATGTTTTACACATAAGTTAAAGTGGTTCGGTGGCTGTAGTCAGAGGTAGGCACTTTATACTGAAACTATTTACGCGGTTAAGTTAAGGGTAAGGGTAACTGTTAAATGAAATACGTTTATCTAATTACGGTGGCTTCACTCTACATAGTTACGTTACACAATACTATACGGTTATACTACTATATCATTTAGATAGGAGGGGGGCGGCTGTTAGATAATAATGTCAATGTTCTACTCGACGATGGGTGACCCTTTGGACACCTTAGACCTCATTGTAACATGATGTGCCGGAGGCTGATGGCTGCGTATCGACGGACGGCGGCACGTCATGGGTCTCGACTCAGGACCATCCTGGCGAGCTGGAGACGACTTGAAGGCTTTAAGGAGACAGACCCTGATTCCCCCGATACTTTGTATTATATTACCACACATCAGTGCAGGTGGGTAGAATCACTGAGGCCCTTGTCTTGTGCAACCACTGACCTGATTGCACTGCCGTCGTAGTTCGCCCGTCCTCCCGGCGCGGCGGCGCTCCTGGTAATCGTAAAAGTACGTCAACAACAGTGCAGTCTTCATGCGCGGGGCGCGGAAACAGCGTGCAATGTTTTGGTTGTCGAAGTTTTCCTCTGGGACTCTGATATTACCCTAATATTTGATATACGGAAAAAGCGTAGTGTAGTCTAGCGCATGCTCCTCTGTTTTGTTTTACGGTTTCGGTAGATATTGTTTTACGTCTGTCTGAAAAGCTGTCCGTAGCCATTTTGAGGTGAATAAAAAAAAAAAAAACGTTTCAAGGCATAATAAATAAAGCTAGTTTTTTTTTTTTTTTTTAATTTCGTACATTAAGAAGTCAACCGCATGTTTCTTAGTATTTCTTAAAAAAAAACTATCACGCTACGAAACAGTTCATGCGCCAGCTACATAGGGCTTATCAAGTATGAGCATTAAACAATCAGATGTTACATAATACACACTCCGCTTGTGGTGTTCCTCTATTTATGATTTCGTAGATTTCACAGATATATTTTATTACCACTCGAGACAATACTGAAAATCTACAACCCGGTCCCGCCATCAGGTAGGGTCACATTGTATTTGAGGTAATGCCGGGGTGAAGGTTGGACCCGCTGCTCGACTAGCGAGACATGCCTGTTTTCCATCCGGTCAGAGGAATGGATGAGGTGAGGCGAGATAAGTGTGGAGCGACGCCGTAACAAGAAAGGCGGAGGAAAAAGGAAGTCCCCGAGGAAACTAGCCTCCCAACGGCAACGTCCACCACGTCTCACAAACAAATAATCCAGGACAGGACCCGAAAAGGAGGCAATACGCCTGACCTCTCGACCATCGCGGTCCCGCTTAAAAAGAATGTCTATGAAAGGGCTCATTTCACTGAAAAGATACAAGATGTAAACCTTAAAACAGGTTTGCAGCACTTAACCTTGCGCCACTCACACTCTGGTCGCAAGGGTTGGCTCTCCTGAATACTGGCCTTGCCTCATCCAGGGTTCATGATGAAGGATACGGAGAGAGGCAGGTTTGAGAGCTCTACTCTTGAATGGAGGCTGCCATCCCACGGCCGCCAATTCACTCCTGTCTCATCAAATCAGACTGGATGGTTCACGCACCGACACCTTGCTTCGCTTAAGAAAGCTTTCGCCGAAATTAAATTGCTACCATTGGAAAGTAAAAAATACGGTGGTTACACTACGGACCTCCTGCAGCGAAATGTTCTTCTCTTCAGCGACATACACGGTACAACGAAGCTAGAAAATATAATTCACGAGACGCCATTTTTCATAGCCCATGGTTGGCGTTTTAACGTGACATGCATGTATTAATTTTATTTTTTACGCAAAAATACTAAACTTGTTCACAAATTCTGTATCACAAGAAATAATACTTAAACAATGCACTCTTATCAGAAGCAAGTTTTAGGCGGCCCATCAAAATAGCTGGAAACATGTATAATTTTTCAGGTTGCCATTTCTATTAAAAAAAAATACAACATTATGTGAAAATTCTAAATTCATTCGTTTGACTTTATGTCATGCTTCCAACAAATGGAAATGTTAAATTCACCGCTAAAATGTCTCAAATAAAAAAGAAAGACTACGAAAACAATTTTAGTGCGTCAGGCTTAAAAGCTATACTATTCTAGACCTCCGTGCAAATGCCGCTCCACTACCGATTTATGTTCCGTAGATTAGATATTTCAAAATAGCCTGTATATTTCTGTTTTTATAAGTTTTGTGACTTCACATAAAATACAATTTAATAAATCACGAAACCGCATAAGAAATAATGTTTGTATACATTTAAATACAATTATGAACAGTAAAACATGAATTACTTTGCAAAGCAAACGTGTATAAACGAATTAGTCACAAAGGTGTGCGATGGCTGAAGTTATTCTTGGAATCAAATGAACACCATAATAAAATTCAGACTGAAGGCGAAATTCTAAGTTTTATTACTTCCATAGTGAATTTTATCAAAAATATTGAACTACTGCATGAATCTCTATGGATTTTCTGTGTCGTGTACTGATTTCTTTTGAACTTACTTCATGATGCATATCATGCTTGACAATGTTACGCAATATTGAAATTTGTGTTGCTGAATACTAAACATTTAAATTCTCGAAACTACCTTAGTTACTTTAAAATATAACGCTCCATTTTAACGCTTTTCACACACTAGTGATTGATAAAATACCTCAAAAATATATAATAAGCTTAAGACATAGAAAGTAATGATGAATCACTTAACACCCTGAAAGGCACAGCCTACCCGATAGCCATTGCGTGACCAAGACAAGAATTTACTGTGTCTTTGAACGTTTCATGCAATGGGACAGAATGACAGGATGTATTATTGTGGACATACGCCATTGCAATATTGCAATGGCGTATGTCCACAATAATAGAGCTTGTCAAGAATTTACAGTTTACATTATTTTCGGCGCTCCTCAGCCGTTTTGAAATATATCGCTTTCGAACAAAACTCCTTTCGGTTTTGAGAAAAGTACAGTACTGATAGAGAAATAAAAACGCGGGAAAAAATTGAGGTGTTTCCGAGTGTTTTATTCATCAATGAAAATACTTATTTGTTCGTAGTTTTCAAGGTATTGAAAGAAATCCGAAAGGATTCAACAGCAATGTTGGTCTCGCAGAGATGAACAAACAAGTCAGTGGTTGAATGTATGCAAGTTCAACAAATGTTCTCCACCGAACATAACTGTGAACATGGATATCCCTATCCTTTTTGTAGCCATGGATCGAGGTAGGCAGAGTCCTTAAGATGTCGTTCCAGTGATTCAAGCACGTGTATGCAACACGCATTAATCTAATATAAACGAAAACTAATCTCACTGTCGCTATAGAAATGAAATTATTACGCATGTCAAAATTGCATTAGCATTTTATCAGGCCTAAAGATGCAGCCGTTCTGATTCGAGCTCAGTTCTGCAGAATCAAGTGCAACAAACTGCTACACTATCAATCTGATAAAAAAAAGTTTCGTAATATTTGTAGTCAACCATTATTTTAAATGACTTCAGCGAAAGCAACGAAAATACGAACGACCGTGACTTTAATAAAACGCGAACATAATGTTGATATGGGAAATACTCTTACTGCAAAGTGATAGTGTAATTAGCCTTTATTTATATGGGGTTAAATGCGCATGAAACACAGGGAACGGCCTCTTAAACCCGTCCTTGTGCGAATAGCATTATAGGTACACAAAACCGCAGTTCGATGTCTTAACATTTTTTTTATTATTCTTGTAACGAAGCCACCGTAAACTAAGATCTTGCACAGTGATCAACTAGGAGAACATGCTCTCGGCTGAATCTTCGGGTAGGGAAATTTCATCGGGAAATAGCAGAACTTTCTACGACAGTAGGGCAGTATATATATATATATATATATATATATATATATATATATATATATATATATATTTTTTTTTTTTTTTTTTCGGCGAGGGTCAAAACCCAAACAGTACATTTCATAAACTGTAAAGTTTGGTTTTATAGGCTTAATAATTACGAAATTACTTTATGAGTCAAATCTAACTGCAGCATTCATGACTGCCGATCCTCCTCTCTCTCTCTATCTCTCTCTTTATCTCTCTCTATCTCTCTTTATCTCTATCTCTCTCTATCTCTCTCTATCTCTCTCTACACCCCCTCCCCCCCCCCCAGGATACATAAGGCGGGGAGTCCGCGAGCCACTTTTCCCCGGGAAAATTTGGATTCTACGGTGCAACATGGTCTACTTTTAAGTAGTATCCGTAAGATAATGGGAAGTCTGGATCCCATTTCAATATTTTATGTAGTGTAACATCAAATATTTCGGGGAAGCGGGGTGATCTCTGGACCGTTGCCTTCCCCACTCGAAGCGTGCGGACCTATACAAGTGAACTGTCCAGCGAAAATTCGCGCGTAAAGACCTTGCAGCAATAACTTCACACTAACACATACAAAGACAAGCTATTGTCTGCTGCGAGCACACGTGGGCAAAACATACGGCGAGGGCAGAGAAAAGCCAGAACAAAAAAAAAATCCCTCGCTAGGCCTGGTGGCATGGAGAAAGAAGCTTCAGGGTAATTCCGAGGACCGTAGCTCTCCTCCCCCGAGGAGAGAACAAACCCAGGCTGCCCCTTTTTACCGCCTGCCCCTTCCCCCTACCTACCTTCACACCACCCTCATCCCTTCGCCGTCAACTAGGGCTCTCTGGGGGACGCCGCAGTGCGGTGGTTAACAAGGTCAGTCAGAGGTGCGCGGCGAGGCATGGCTGGCCTACACCTACTAGCAGTGTTGCCACGTTGTACCTACCGCCTGGAAGAACACACTTGAATTGACAGGAAATAATCAGCTGGCGATAAGATGGTAGTTTCCTTGAACTTGGATTTTGTTCAATTTGTTCACAATATAACTTCTATAGCAATTCTTTATCATCAAAACCAAGTAAAACATGTAAAACGACAAATATTTTAAATTCAAATTTGTTTATCATTACTTTTGTGATCCCCGAGATCGTAATTAATAATCTAATACCTATACAAATGATCCAAATAAATAATTGCCCAAAAATTATTTCACATTACCGTTCTAATGCAGTGATTGTGTTCGAAGCTGTCTAGAAATAAGGTAAACATTTTTTTTAAGTCAGTTATTTTTTGGGGAAAAATTTATTATTTCTTGATTTTTTACGGATTTCCGGTGATTAACTTACACTTTCGTGCCATTTGTCGTTAAGGAGTTCCACTGTGCCTTCGCAGTCCAGAAAGTCCTTGACCACAGCTAATGCGAAATGTAAAGTGATTAGATATTGGAAGGTTTATGCCAATACAAGACTAGGATATTTCCCAATGGGGTCAGTCCCCAGATTTTCGCATGTGAGAATCTCGCCGGGCGATGCCGCTGGTCGGCGGGTTTTCTCTAGGATCTCCCATTTTCCCCGCCCTTCATTCCGGCACCGCTTAATATTCACCTCATGTCACCTCACAAGCGTTGCAGACCTCGATGTTAGCGCTGACCAAAATCTCTCACCCACTATTCGTTTTTGAAGAGCTCCCTTGTGTATCTTCAAAATCCAAAGTCCAATGTCAATAAAATTAAAAAGGGACCTCTTGTAAATATCACCTTTCCAACAAAAAATAAGAGAGTTTTCCAAATTGGTTCATAAATGACGGAGTTCTGAGGTAACAAAAAAATTCCACAGAATTGATATCTTCTTCCTTTTTAGAAGTCTGTTAAAAAAGACATACTATGTACGAATAAATGTATGTTTATTTGATTTATATTCTTGGCCAAGCACCCTTTAAAAGAGCACATTTTATTATGAACAGCCTACAAGCTTTCAGAAGAACTATTCAAATGCCACTGATTCAATCCCAAAAATCCCTTAAATAAAATATAGTTTATGTATTTCTCAATTCCGCTGGACGGACCCGCCTACTGAACTCCAAGTTGCGTACAACCTCCTATCTTACACAACGGCTTGCAAATTCGGAAAGAGATGTAACCGTTAATATTTTTCAGAAGCATGCATTACTGATTCAACCAAAAGCGAACGGAACGAGGCGGGCAAACAATGGCGGGTCGAAAACAGAATATTAAAAAGGTTGAGTAAAATTTATACGCTGTTACATTTATATTGCTTCCGTACGCGCCATCCTGACAATTCCGTACACACCCGGGGCTTTATTTGCTATTGAAGCTCGATTGGATGGAGGAAAACTCTTCCATGTTTTACAAGACGATAAGGAATAAAGGAAGGGAGATGAGAAAAACAAGCGCTTAAGTATTTTATTTTCCACTGTGAATCTTACACTACTAGGCTTCGTCCGAGACATTTTATGTGCATTGTCTAGCATACCAGTGAGAGTGTGAGAGTGTGTGTGTGTGTGTGTGTGTGTGTTTGGAGGGGGGGAGGATGCTTCATGTTTACATTAGCCGTGCAATATTTTTACTATTCTTTGTGACGTGAATGTAACTGGAATTCAGTCCTGACTTAGTTTTATCGTGTCGATTTATTCAAATTATCTATTACAAAATTTTTAATTTTCATTCACGCTGTAAACTGAAATGTATTGTTATATTTTATTTGTTTACAAGAGCAGTGTTACGAAATAGGCGACTTACGATTCGATGAAAACTTTTAAGTCCTGGTTACCTAGTATGTTTTAGGATGTATTTTATTACATAATCTACACGCCTCTGCTAGAATCTCTTAGCGTACTGCCGCTTGAACGATTAGACCACCGTTATGTGACACGGTTTAGCAGTTTATAGACACATCCATGACGTTCAGTCGTACAGCACCAGAATTAGCTTTGGCTGAGTTAAAAAGGGACTCGCCAGTAACGAAAGAAAGGCGTCAGAAATTAACACAGTACATTGACGCCTAGCAAGTAGTCACATTTCCCGTGATAAATCATCCCTATAGTCATTTGTGAATGCCGATTTACTTTTGGTTAAAAAAATTAAAACTTTAAATTTCAGACGTCTCCATCAAACAATATATTGCTGACGTACCTTTAAACACTAATACATGCTTTTGAAGAATATTTTATTATTCTTATTGTGCTGGAAACTGCGTTTTGATACACAAAATGTGTTTCCGGAATTGGTTTTACTTCTATGTCAAAAAAAAATTTTCTGCTAGTCTTTATTTCACATTCCTTTGTGCCAACTCGCTTGTTTTCTGTACTCGAGGTAAGTTTTAGAGGCTCAGTAGACAACTAATTTTGGATTAGCCTTTATCTAATTTTGTGAAGAGTACTTGTGGAAAAAACCACATTTACACAGATCTGCCCGTCTGTAAAAAGCGGGCACTGTAAAAAAAAACATTCCTACAACGTACAGGAAGTTTATCAGCCATGAACATCACGAAACACCATACTTCAGCTTACAGCAACTGTTGAGCATTGTTACCATACAAATCTGGTACCTTCATAACTATTTGATTGTTCCCTAAAATGTGTAGGAACCCTACCACTGGATTTTAACCATACCTACTTCTAACGCTCATACATCGGTCTGTTAAGGGGCTTCCCTAAATAATCTGTGTATGAGGCAGGAGCGGTAAGTGCTACTAACCGACGTATGTAATGTATAGGGACCATGTTTTTTCGCGAATAGAATTTTGCACCAGTTTGTTTCAGTGCCTTACGTGCACATCTGCAATTCTGCTTCATGGTTATTGGCAGCGTGTCTATGTGGAGATCCGTATCTCATTTGACTGAGCCAATTACAAAAACTTTCCTGGAACACCACACGTCTGTGATTTGCCGGTAGAATCTCAAGGCTCTGGCCAGTTAAATACCCAATCGCTGACCACGAAGCAGAACTGCAGGTGCACGTAAGGCACGGAAACAAAGTGAGGCAAAATTCTTTTCGCGAAGAACCAGGGTCCCTAGTGATGTATTATCGCCTCTCCGTGCAAGCTACTCTGCTGACATGCAGTGCTTTACTATTATCCTTTTTCCTACGGGACTTTAAGCTGTGACCACAATATTTTATCAGTGGGCAACATAGTTAAATGTCTAACGCTTGTTTACACCGTTTATCGAATCCGATTGTAATTTTCCAGATACGGCAGTCTGGAAAAGCCATTTTCGGCCATTTTGAGGGGCCCGAAAATGAGGTTTCGAATAAACGTGCCGAATTTATAAAACTATAGCGACATTGTTTTAAATGTGTGTTCTATTCGTAGTTACACAAATGTAACGCGCTTTGAATAGTTTCGTTAAAGAAACTATCGTAACTCGCTTCAACGCATTTGAAGCGCAGTTTACGTTTGTTCTACCGAATACAACCTTTTCTCGACAATTTCGTACTTTCAGTTGAAATCCAAACAAACATTCTGTATAATGTTGTATTTGAACCGGTTACTGCACACCGCCATGCATATGCCCCCCCCCCCCCCAATAACGATCTCTAACTTATTACTATGATAAATGTTTTTACATCTCGTTCATGATGGAAGATTTTAAAACTACTACGATAGAGGTTTAACTATGTCAACTTGCATAATATCCATATCTGAATAAATAAAGCATAATTTATGAAACACTTAAGATACAAAACTTAAATATCCCCGCCTAACCAAGCACTGAACCAGCTCGCAAGATTCCCGCCAATACAGTGTTACTACTGGACTTTAAAGCGGTGCACATATAATTTTACTGGCGGAAAGTCTGTAGCAAAATTCAATGCACGATTCTAACAGAGCTTCACACACATCTGGTCACATTTTGAAGTACGGCAGTATGAAGATGCAGTTTTCGCTATGTTGGATGGCTTCGAAACAGTTTTTTTTTTTATGAGAACGGCGTCAATGACATTCCGTCCTTATTTGAAGTGTTTTGTTTTCGTATATTGGCACAATTGACTCTTTCCCAGAACAGTACGACGCGTTTGAAACTTGTGGTAGACTGAGGACTTCATTACAACCGTACGGCACTAGATAATTGTATTGAAAAACACTCTCAGAATCGTAATCTGTAACGATCCTTTAATGATAAATATATAGTATCTCCCCTGAATAATCCGTTGTGATACAAAAATTAGGATTCGCTGGTTAGAATAGAATATTCCAAAGCAGCAACGTTTCACCTCCAAACTCTCAACTTGCTATTCGCAGAAGCACGTGCCAATCCATAAGCGTGTACTACAAGTAGTTCCTCAGAGGAAGTGTTTGAACGCAGGTCTATGGGTGGGGTTGCAGCCTCCAACAGACAACAAACCACGCGGAACTACCTTATGTAAGAACATGAAGCCATCGTCCGACCTTGGCGCGGTCACGGGACGACAGAACAACAGACCCGGTGGTAAATTACACCCCACCCTCCTAACCAACGACATAAATCCCTCCGCCGACATTCGCTGAACATCCGCCCGCGATAACACGCAACCGCGATATATTAAGGAAACAATACTGGCAGGCGGTCCATTCCACTCATCTGCGATACGTAATAATTAATAACGCCGGTACAGTGTACAGGGGAGGAGGGGCGGTCCAGTCTCAATCACGTGACGAAGAGAGGGGATGGAGATAAAATGACATCCCTGGCGCATCGTCGGAAGTTTCCGCCGTCCGGACAGACGGATCGCGTGCGCCAAGCCAGATAATTGCTTTCATTATCCAGCTTCTCCCTTTGTGCGCTTGAATCCAACCCCCTCCCCCTACTAGAACCGCAAAACCATTTATTTCCGTCTCGCAAATGGCAAAAACAGCCCCTGTTTACGCCGGGGCATTTGTCACGGGCGAGCGCCACATGAAAGCTAACGCACACCTGAAAAGAAAACAAACGCACGGCGGCGCGGATAATTGGCTATCGCGTTCCCGGCCCCGGGATTGTTCCGCCGCGCCGGTTGGCACGACTGATTTGTATTCGAGAGGTCGTTGGTTTGATTCTGAAAACGGGGTGCGGTTGCCTCTTCCTCTTACACGCGTTTATCCCAACGTACACGGTCTTGCATAAAGCCCCGTGGTGACATTTACGTAGTGTTTCATTCAAAAACTGTTACTATCCAATCATTAGATACACTGATTTATCGCGGGAAAAGTTGTTCCATTGAAGCTTAAACAAACTGAAATCTCCATATCTGACATTGTTCTTTCGTTACTTGTGTGACTATCTGAGTGGGCCAATGATAACACTGCTACGCAGCTACTATATAGTTGTAATTCGCATTCACAATACTACATAACAACCCTCCTATCACTTCAGCATAGGCTTTCCTGAGTTTGTGCAACTGAAATCGCCGTGTATGCAAGATTATTACCAAGTTGAGTTCCGAAGTTACCGAACGGGTGCAAGCTTACCTCCTGCCTCCCTTTGGAAAATGAAATGTTCAAATAATAAAAGAATTACAATTTAATAACCACGTCTCTGATTGGGAAGAAGTAACTGGTATTGCTTACAAAAGCTTTATTCTCTTTTTCCGAAGGAAAAATTAGACCTATGAGATCACCTTCCTGTGTATGTGTATTCCCACTAAAAACTTTTGAATCAGTGCACCGAATGTAATCAAACTTTGTATACACGTATTACTTAGTAACCTCATTTGACTTTTATATATTTAGTTTACGCTCTGGTCATATTTTCAAAATGGCGGTCATTTTAACAATTTTCAATTAAGCAAGATATCCAAGTAATTGCACTGTAGAATTTTATATAGCTTCATATATATATATATATATATATATATATATATATATATATATATATATATATATATATATACACACACACACACACACACACACACACACACAGAGCTCCTTGAGTATTTTGTTTATCCTGTGTTCATATTCTCAAAATGGCGGCCATTTTTACATTATTAGCGTAGTACCATATCTTAGGAAATATTTTTCTGAATTTCACCGAACTTGGTACGCGTACGCTACATACAAAGCTAACTTTACTTTTATGTACTTCGTTGATCCTGTTTTCATATTTTTTAAAATGGCGGCCATTTATATATATTAAGCATAGCATTTCGTATCTTAAGACGCATTTTTCAGGTTTTTATCAAACTTGGTACACATACACATATTAGTTAGCTGAAGTGAGTTTAGTGCATGTTACTAATTCTGTGTTCAATTGTTCCATAAATGCGGCAATATTAATTTGACACAACTGAGAATTTTTTTCTATTTTTAACAATCTTTGTACACTTATATAGTTTGGAATTTGACTTTTAATTACGTTTATGGTTCACTTTATGTTAATATTTACAAAAGGTAAGTTATTTTTTAATGTTTAGAAAAATTTTAGAATCAAGAGGTTTTTTTTTTTTTTTTTTTTTTTTATTTTATTAAACGTGAACGAATTTTAACTTTCAGGATTAATTCGCACCCACTTTGAGAAAAGTAGGCTGTTTATGCAGAGCTTTCAAAAATTCTCACTATCATGAGCCATCTTTGAATTTTATACTACACCGAGTTCAAAAATAGTGTCCGGGTTTGGAGACTGGATGTATGAACATCGACAACGAATCATCGCGCCCAGTTCCCAATACGAAGTCTCCCTTGAAATTATATATCAGAAAAGTTATTTGTTTTACATAGCATTTACTCTTAACGTGCTACTTTCCTGAAAATGACACATCAAACATACTTGTGTCATACACAAAACTACCGATTCCCTCGACGTCAACTACCCAGTAAAAACAGAAATATTGTAAATTAAGATATTAGATTGTATCTGTAATATGCATTAGATTTAACATATTCGAATGATGCTCCACTATTATTAGATTATCTTTCAACGACGGACGCGAAGAAATGCTGGGAGAAGTTTCAACTAAATAAATAATTTCTGCGATTTCACGGTCATTTTAAATACTGCCAAATTTAAGAGATATTTATTAAAACAAAACTACCCGTTCAAGAGGTTCGAGGTAAAAATGGGAAATATGTATGTAATGTACGCATATATTAAAAAATTTGTACGAAAAGTTTTCAATACCAATTCTTCATGGTTTAAAAACACATTTTTTTTTTTTTCATTTTAACAATAGTTATACTGGCATATGATTTGATGAAAAATGTTTCACAGTTGAACGATTTTGAATTTAATTGCAGTTTCGATACTGGCATTTCCGGGCGGGATTCAAACGCCAGAAAGTCACCCACTCCACCCTGGGGCGTGCCACTTCGGCGCTCATAAAATTTTTAAGACTGATTAATTACTTTTTAACAATGGATACACGAGCTATATAAAAAAAACTTTTGATACAATTTCTCCGTAACCCCACGAGCTGCCAAGTCCTTTGTGTGGCGAAGTTATCAATCTAGGATGAGGGGTAACTTCGTGGCGTGTCTGCGAACATGTCAGCGGGTTGGAGGGAGGGAGAGGGGAGGAAGGAGAGGAAGCGGAAGTGCGTGGGAGGACCACGGGAACAAAGCGCGCGCCACCACGGCGGCCGTGCAACATTAACATGATGGATGAAGTGCCGCGGTGAGCGTCAGGAAATGGAGCTTCCCGCCACATCCACGTACCACTTCCCTCCCCACCTCCCCTGCCCTACACTGTCGTTATGACGACTGGCGACGAGATCTTCTCGTACAGCATCCTGCTGGAGCAAGTTACTACAGTCGTGCTACAAGCCTTCCCTCCCTCAGCCCACATCCGCGATAAACTTCCAACTTTCCAGACGAATTTAACTTCCTCATCTATTGTACGGATGAATGTAGTTTTTTTTCCCTCGGGGTCTCGGTCGTCAAAGTGGTCAGGCCAAACTCCTCCAACTACGACTGAAGCATAGGAGCTTCGTCTCTTTGGTCTGCAATATATTACAGCTGAGGCTGGTATAGGCGATTCGGGATAAAGTGAGCACTTCTGAACCCTAGTAACGTTTTCCATTCACTGAATATAAAGAAAGCACCCTAAGCAACGAAGTACATTGACTGTACCGTCATAGGTCATAATAAATAATAGTTTAAAATTAATATTCTCGACAAGATGGTATTCATAATGATTCACTTCATCGTGATCCGCCGATAGTCTACTATTAGAGTAGAGGGTTTTTCCAGAAAGTCATGCACTGTTTCTAAGCCGATGACGCCTTCCTGTACATGAAACTGTAGCTGTCCAGACAGGAATTCAATTGGCAGACCACGGATCTATGCATGGTATTTCAAACTTTGTAGTTGTGCAGCAGACGTAATAATTTTTACTCCAACGGAATTGATACACTGATTTTAATATATATGTATTAATACTCTTTAGTTTCTTTCCTACTCTGGTGGCTTGCCCAGCATCTCCGTCTTTCACGGGCTGGGCGAGGGGGGAAAGGTGGTCCTCGTCGTAAAGTATGTAACGGTATGTCTTAAGTTTACAACTTTGTAATAGTTAAGAACAGGCCACAACACATGTCGGACGTCGAAAGTGTAGTGTTTAAGTTCATTGTGAAATAACATGACAAATTAAATGCTGGCTGAAGAAGTCCTGTTTTTATAATTAATTTTTTTATCTTAAGGAAACATTAATGAAATTAAAAAAAATGTAACTCATACAGTCCCCAAAAATTATCAACTTTTAATTTACGAACTATGGCTATTTAATTTATTAGGGGGTGATTCACATATCCTAGAGAAGCTTGACGGCCTTAATGAACGAGCTGAGTGAAAGACTCGTCCATGGCAGGTATTAAGTAACCATCCAAGCATTCGCCGCGAGTGATTTAGGGGGAAAAAATTGGCAATTCTAAATCATAGTAGCTGAACCCAGAGCTTCCCCGATTTCTAGGCAAGAATTTTACTACTGAGCCACATCTTATTTAATGAAACACTCATGTGCTGGTTGTTTCTCTTAGGAAGTTATAAACACTCTGCACCGAAAAATTCATTCCTTTATAATTGTACCAAGCACTCTCCAACACTAACACATTACATAAACGTTAATTTCCCAGAAATAAAATATTTTCCAGTTTTGTAGCCGCATTATTAATTTGACATTCGCTTGTACAGATACTATTTTCGCGACTTGCCCAAATTAAAAATTATACAAACGATATGAATGAAATAGTATTAAGCTACAGAATGACTTTTGTTTTATCACCTAAAGATTTTAAAAAGCTACAGGTACTCAAAAATATGCAAAACATGCAATAATTATTTTAACTCGATTGTTACGAACTCGCAAAGGTGTCGTTCTGTAGCTTAATACATTTACTTGTACTCAAAATTATTTTATTCATGTCGTTTGAATAGATTTAACGTTGGGTAAATAGCGAAAATAATCAAATAGCTACTTAGACATGCGCTTATACGAAAACCATGGAACAGAAACAATTTTTGTGGGAAATTAATATTAATGTGATTAATGTGTGTTAGACATTGTTTGGAATGCAATTAATGTGCAAGTGTTTGGCCCAGTTATAAACTTACGAATTGTTCGGTGCAGAGGGCATTTAAGAGTACAGAACTTTGTTTAACCTCGCAAATGTTAGTTTACTGTAATTGGAAACAAGCAGGCTGCGGACAGATAACGGACGTAAAGGTGTTGTCGCACCGGACCGAGCTCTAATCTTGCATGTCTCGCACGGTGTCTACTTCAGACCAGCGAAGAGCGTTTGTGTGTAATCTGAAGGTTTCTGGCGACATGGCTCGCGTAATTACCGCTCCCTGTGGTTCCCTAGGGCGCAGCTTTACTCGACAACACCATTTCACATTTCAGACTACCGTGGAGAGTCCAGCGTGCCTCCTGGCCAGCTCGCTGTGCGCTGGTCAGAACGTCAGAGAAAATTAGACGGCAATTGCAATACGGGCCTAACACATTCTGAGATAGAGGTGTAAAAAACATATTCAATGTGTTTTTTTTTAATATATTTTAAGTCATTTTTGAACAAAATAGCTACAAAGTAACAATTGAAAAAAAAGTGCTTTTAACACGTAAGTATACAGAATGTCCCTGAATAACGTTTACAGCCATCTGTCGCGTTGAAGAGAATGCTGAGACGAGTAAAATGATATAGGACACTTAGGGTCAATGGAACTGGGAAACGTATTGAAATTGATGCACAAGATGTGGTCTGTACTGAAGTTAGCAATCTGAGTTATAGCAGTGAGTGGCGTAGTTCGCCTAAGATTCCCCATTCACCGACGTACTCCCTTGTATTCGTGTAGTAGCAGTTCAAGCTGCAGTAGTAAACTTCACTTGTCTGGCAACGTTAGTTCGTCGATGTCTTCGCAAGTCTTGTACAACTGAACGAAATTAATTACACATTCAATAAATTGGCAGACGTGAATCTTTGCTACGGTGCAGCAAACTCAAACGGACGCGCGGCTAGGCGGCTTTATGCAGAGCGCTTTCCTCGTCACAATTTACCGAGCCATGTTTTATTTGCAACAATGGACCAGCGCATCCGTGAGACAGAGATTGTAAAGTTAAGAAAACGTTACGTAATAATGTACTTTCTCGTCCGGATATCCTGATTTTCCTTAATTTCCTGGGATCATTCCAGGCAAATAATGAGGTGGCATCTTGTGAACGCCATGGCCAATTCCTCTCTGTTTCTATCGATTGCGGAAATGCAAGTCACTGCCCTTAAATAACCACGCAAAGCCCCAATTAAAACGTAATTAACGTACAACGTAGGTAATATTAAGTACTTTAATACTTTGTTGCAGGACGTGCGTCGCGAAAGGGGTGGACGACACCGCATCGTGCGACAACAGCGGTGTGAAGAGGAAGTGTTAGCGAGAGTTGCAGTGAATCCATGTCCGAGCACGCGCCGTGGGTCAACTCGGTGTGTCGCGCATGTCTGTTTGGCGGGTGTGGCACGAGCATGGTCTTTACCCATATAGGCGCAGAAGTTGAACCCACGAGATTGCGAACCACGAGTCCAATACTGCCAGTGGTACCTTGGGAAAATGCCAACACGAACCCAATTTCCCATCTTTAGTCATGTACTGCGACGAAGCAACATTCACTGCGGACGGTGTTTTTAACACAAAAAAAAAATAACGTTAGTTGGGCAAATGCTAACTTACATGATATCTACGAACACGGCCGCCAAGAGAAGTTTAAAGTCAATGTGTGAGCGGGTATTTTGGACAGTTACGTGATTGGGCCGTACATCTTGCCGCATCACTCAAACCAAAACAATTACCACGTATTTTTGCGAGAAGTGTTACCCGTTCTTCTTGAAAATGTTCCATTACAAGTCCGATTGAACATGTGGTTGCAACATGATGGCGCACCTGCACATTACAGTCTGCGAGTTCGTAATTTTTTAAATGAACAATATCCTCAGCGGTGGATAGGGCGTGGTGTACCAGCTGTCTGGCCGGCGCGATCACCAGATTTAAACGTGTTAGACTTTCTCTTCTGGGTTTGCATGAAAGATCTCAGTTATCGTACACCCGTGGATTCTGTAATAGATTTGATCGGTAGAACAACTGCAGCTGCTAAAGAAATACAAATACATCCAGTCATTTTCGTACGGCTCCGTGATGAACTTGCGAGACGTTGTAATCTGTGCATTCAAGTAAATGGTGAAAACTTTGAACATTTGTCGTAAATAATTTGTGTAGTGTTTTTATGAATTTACTGTTGCCCAGGGCACACTACTAAAATGAATTAATATTAATTTAATTAGGTATTTGTCTTTTCTTTTATTACATAATAAACAACTGTCGGTATTTCACAATAACTACGTCATTCTGATTTACACGCAAAATATCATTTACAAGACCAGAATATCAAATGCTGAAAAATGTGGCCGATTCTCAACACATTTACTTTACTGAGACGCAGTTCGTATGGGTTATGTAATTATGGAGCAGTCCTTGAATGACGTGGAGGGTTGAACTGGTGGTCCTCGAGAAAGCTTGCTAATCAGTAGCATCGTCCTACATGATGAACCAGAAATTGAACCTGACGCTAGGTAGGAGCAAACAACTGATTCAAAACCATGGCCCCATTGAACTGTCAAACCTGTCTACTTGAAGCACTGCTAGACTTCGCAAAGTGTGCGTTCTGTGTGCCTCAGCACAGATCACAATCTTGTGTGTCACTTTACAGGCATTTGTCAGCCTCTGTGACCCTAAGTGTTCTGTATCATTCTACTCGTCTCAGCATTCTCTACAACGCGACAGAGGGCTGTAAACGTTATTCAGGGACACCCTGCGTAATCATTATATGGGTCTACAAATAGAATATTTTTTGCCTTCCGTAAATGTATCATTATCATAACCTTAAGTCCAGCTACCGCCTCAATCAGTTAACACGAAAGCAACTTTGCGTGCTTACACCGTGACCGTTGGCATAAAGTGTGAGTATAGCTACACACCCCGACAGGTTTGCGGATTCCTGAAAGTGCAATACATAAATCAATACTTAATCTATTGTGTCCATCAAAAAGTGACGATCCCATACTACATTTGTTGCCAATCGTTTGAGTAAAAATTTTCCAAAGTGAATTTCTGGGGCAGAATATTGAAAACGAACCTATAATTCTCTTGCAATGAATCTGCATGACACATTAACAAAAATTTCCATTATTTACCTCAAGCAGTTTACCAAGAATATATCCTATGCTTTGTCCAAGATAAAATTTTGATAATGATCTCAATTTCGATGTTTTTTGTGTAGGCGTGTTTTGTAATTCAGGATTTGAATTGTAGACCGACCCTGAGAAACTCCTCCGTTGAGTGTGTGTTAACCTCTCCACGTGACCAGCGAGGATTCATCTTGACACACACAAGGAGCTACAGACACACTCAGAAGCAAGGCTAGGCGCTGGGGGATTTGCCGCGAGGAATCGGATTACCTAGCGCAACGCCGCGTCCCGTAACAAGCGGCTTTTCCGGCTAAGCAACAGCTCTTTCTGGGAACAACGCCATCTGCAGGGAAGTCGACACGACGTGTGTTCTAACCAGGCCCCGGGGTGAAATAAACTAATTCTCTCTGTGGACTTGTCCTATGTTACCTCGACAATAGCACGAGAGTCGCCGACAACGAGGTTTACGTTTACACACACCTTCGCATTAGACGTATGCTCGCGGAGCTTCATTTCGTTATATAATATGGTTCTCACAGCTGAATTTACGCAGCGTCAGACAAGGCTTTCGGGGTTGATTTTCTACTATACTGCTGTCTTGGGGTATCCGTGTGCTGCAGACGCTATATAAATCAGCATTCCCTTAAGTATTTTTTTAATAGAATTGTATGGGGGTGGAGGTTTAGGTAACGAAAATGTCCCACGTCTAGAATAAAAGGCAGCATTCCTATTGTAGTTTTAATTCAATGTTATCAACATGGAGATTCAAAAGAAATCACCCGTATGGTTTTTATGATCGTAGAACCAATATAAGCGACTTATTTCTGGGGTAGTAACATTTGTAAATGTCTGACAGACATTCTCTCATTTATGTAAAGCAAGGGAAAAAATGGGGAGATCAAGAACAATTTACGTAAACAATACAGATTAGAATGGTCAAATACACATTTGTGTACGGCAAAATAAGTAAATATTTGTGTCACGAAAACTTAATTGTTCACCGAAAATACGAAAAGCGTCAAAATGGCCTACTGACCTTTCCAACAAAACGTGCTTTTAAATTAATTTAATTGTTAAACACTTGTTTTTATGCATACAAAATCTTGCACCGTTAACCGTGCGAAACATTTATCTCTGTACGACAGAGTTTAGGATTAGTTTTACATTACACTTGTTTGCGAAAACAGACTCACGTTTCGACAGGATCATGGGTTTCGGAGTAAATTAAAGGGGAAATATTTATAACCAGACATATGAGCATGATTATTTTGTGTAGTCTCGTGACTGCGTCTGTGGTTGCCATAGAAGTGAGAATAATGAGACTACTCACGTGGAATGGACTGAGTACCAAGGCTGAACAGCATCTTACCTGAAAGAAAAAGAACGACATCAGTAATTCAGAACTATGAAAAAAAAAAGTTCATATTATGCTGTGTAAGTCTCCACTCACTGGCTACCATGCATGAATTTTAATGTTAAACTCAGAACATTTTACAGGTAACGTATTTGAAAACGAAGACCTTAATTTACCAGAGATATCTTAATACTAAATTAAAATAACGAGTTAGATCTATAACAATCATACATTTCGTCGTCTTTCGACGTTTATCACTTTAGGCCCTATAAAATAAAAAAAGAGAAAGTGAAAATGTTTCAAGTAGAAATTAATTAAGTTTAAATTTTATTTTTCATGCTTTTTAAAATTGTCTAGAAAAAATGTGAAATACGAACAATGCGGAGTAACTTACAAAAAAACATTAATTTATTTTACTATGAAAGTATCTGTTCGAACTGGCAGAGTAAAAATAGATCAGCAGGAGGGAGCTACTCCGACGTTGCTTCACAACCGTTTCTCAGGCAGGAAACAAGTATAATGCTGCCTGGTAGAGACGGCTGAGAGGGAACATCTGACGCACGCTATTCTCCTAGGTTAGTGCGAAACTCACTATTATACGCTAATTTAAAACCTAATGTAGCATGTTAGTATAAACTGATACATATCCTAGACTAATCTAAGCAAGTTTAAAACCTCTATTACAAACCACTGTCAGTTTATACCTTTAAGGTAGGGTATCAATTCAAGCAATTAATATATTTTTAGCTTTTTCTAAATTCTGAGAAGATAAGTGTGAAATTTGCTGTTGTAAAGTGAATTATATTTACATTGAGCTACAGTGCAATTATTTCAGTTTAACTTGTTACGTATATTTAGGCCACAATCATTCGGAGTAAATTGAAAATATAGAGAAATTTATCTTTGGAAGAGATCTGCATGACTGGATTAGTAAATTGGACATACTCCATTGCATTGTAGATGTCTGTCAAAGGAAGTTTTCGTTGGCGGACATCTACCTATACCGCAATGGAGATGTCTAAAAAATTAATCCAGCAAAAAATTGTTTGACTGATTGCGGCCTACACAATCGCAAATTTCACAATTTTCTTCTCTGAATTACACATAATTAATAAATAAAATATTATGTAGTTTAAAACATGGGGTAATACTTCACATTAACGCCTGAAAAACTGTACGCTTCATCCGAAGACAGTTTTGCTAGCTTTAGAAGCTTTATCTAGCTACAGTGAAAAGCAGAAAAGTTAAACTCTTTTGTGCTTCGAAGAAGTGGGTCTGGAGAATGAAAGAGGGGTTGGAGAGACAGTGGAGGGACAGGGAAAAAACTGGAACAGTCCGAGGTAACCAAATTACAGGCATCGGCCGCGAAGTTTATCCACGTGCGAAGTAACTCCTGATTGGGCAGTTAACTAACGGATGGGAAGAGGAGTTTTATGATAGACTTTAAAAAATCTAATACCACGGGGCGCAACACTTCTCTGTACAAAAAAAAAAACACGGCATTGTTGCAAATATTTTTTTTTCGGCAGGAGACTTCATCTTGGCAGAATTTAAATAGACAGTATCATAACAGTATACGAGGTACGTTAGAAATATTACTTTAAATTTCTAAGTATTTGAATGTCTTTATTTACATTTAAGACAAGCTAAGAAACAGATTTTACCAATTTCATAAGCAAACATTTTGCTATGCTGAAGTAGCGGATTTTTTTAAGTGTAATTTCTAGTAACGGAATTAAGGAATTTCTACGTCAGAGATTGTCGTCCAGAAATAAGTTACTAACAAATTATTTATTTAGAAAACTGGGGAAAAAATTGGTTGTGTAGAATTGTATTTTTTGAATACTGACTTCCAGAAACCTGAAATTTTAACCTAGAGGTCAGCACTGATGAGGGGTGACATTATGCGAGTATGGAGCGCCGCCGGAATGAATGGGCGGGCGAAACGGGAGATGCCCGAGAAAACCCGTCGACCAGCGGCATTGTCCGGCATGATTCCCACATATAAATCCGGGAATCGAACCTAAGTCGCCCTGGTGGGAGGCGAACGAGCACACAAAAATAACAACAACAACCTACTTAAATAAAATAAAATAAAATACACTTAAGTTATATACTACGGGCCGCATGTTAATATATATATATATAAGATCCGTTTGTATTTCTTTTTTAAGTAGCCGAAACTAAAGAACATTTTCATTTTCAGAACATTTCTTCAACACAAGTTTATCATTCGAGCTCCGCCAGCTGTAATTGTATCTGGGTAAGAGGTATTCCTAAATTATGCACGGAAAAAGCGAAAATAATGTAAAACCTATATTTTTTTCAGAATGATTGTCCACACATTTCCGGACATGAACCATTTCAGTTATGGAAGTGAACTGGATTTTTATAAAGAAATATAAAGTTTTGAATTACAATAAAAAGTGACGAAAGCCAATGAAAATAGTTTAATTCCCTGTAGCAACATGACTTTTGTCCTCCGAGTAAAGTGTCCTATATCTGGGTGACCAAAATTATAAAAAAAACTTGAGTAATGAGCTAAGAAACGCTCTCAAAAAATCGCGCGCTATCAAGTTGTCAAATATTTCATACAGAAAAGAGAGACCACAGAATTAACTAGGACGGTTCATTTTTTTTTCTCGGCGAAATCCAATTTAACTTGGACGTCTCCCAAGAGGATGGGAAAGCCATGAGAAATATGCCAATCAAGAACCGGATAACCAGATTCGAGAAAAATTTCCGAATGTGGGGAAAGAGGGGAGGGCGAATGGTGGGTTAAAGTCGAGGATTAAATCAATATTTCACATTGTCCTCCAGGATATTTTTTTTTTTTGCAATTGTAGCCACATATATGTCAGCAAGGAACGGTGTAGGCGTAGACTTCTGTGTATTACATTAGCGGAAAGTAAGGCCGTATTCTAATTGATGCCAATTAATGTATTTATTAGTGACTTGCACGATTATTTTCCCAAATATCTAGAATGCAATTTTGCAACAATCCTTATCTTGCAACTCGAAGTTTTCTCAACTATACATAGAATTTTAATGCAAGATATTGAAAACCGTATTAAAAATTTTTTTTAAACCAATGTTTAGTATTATTCTACATATACACCATTCTATGAATGTATTAAAGCCGTGCTCCTGCATATACAAATATGGGCAACTATTATAAATTTGTGTGCGTTTGCAAATGAACTGTAGGTTTTGGCCACTAAAATTAAGAGCACAAACCCGTGTGTTTTATTGAACTCCGTTGTTAATATCTTGATCTTGAAGAAAAAAACTAAGTACAAACTAGCATATCAAGAGCAGACATTTTCCTTGAGAGTTCAGCTACAGGCTGAAAGTGTAAGTCTATAATTTGCCACCAGTTTAGACAACGATTCGTCTCCCGAATTTTTTCGGGCAAGTTTCCGAATTGTTTCGGAATACGTGTTTTGGGCTGAATTTTGGTAACGAAAATAATATCTTAACAGTATTCAGGGAATTTAAAACTTCGCCTAACGTATTACAATACCGACATAATCCACACCGAGATGAACAAAACAAGTCCGTAGTGATACGTACTGAGAAACATCTAGTATTAAATTACATATATGTCAATATCCTTGCTTCAGCCAAGACTTCGGAGTAGGCAGCACCCTTAAGAAAATAGAGTTGAATACAACAGTCAGTTGGCAAAATACCGAAAAATGCTTTCAACTAAATTGCGATGACGTTGACTTACAATTTTAACCTATAAATGAGCCGGTCTTTAAAGTACCCCTTCATGAAAATATGGGTGGGCACACTCTTGTTGCGTAACATTAATTTGACGCCAGTTGTTGGGATTATGACAAGTCTTTCTAAGCAGTTTATTTTAAAATAAATAAAAGAAAGGTTCTTATGTGGCAATATCTAGATAGAACACACCATAATTCATGTAGCTATTGCTAGGACACTAATGCAATAACTAGTAGGTTAACACAAAAACAGTGCTAGGTTCGTACATGCGCCGTGCTTTCAGAATAGGGTATACACATCCTGCGATCAAGTAGTTGAACATAATTTCGCAAACAAAGTTAATAATGTCTCGAAATACGCATGACCGACTAAATAAAGTTGGAAAATTTAAAATTTTGCACCAACTTTCGTAAAAATTTATGTTATTTTGGAAGATAATAATCCACGAATTCGACAAACATCAATTTAGTATAAATAAGTATATGAGAATTTTCCTTAGACGAAAGCGAAGCGTTAGTAAAAGAAGAATGTGCTGCCATTGCTTATGGCTTGAGGGTCCCCCCCCCCCACAAACACACACAGCGCCGTTGGTGGACAACATGCTGGACGAGAAGAGGTATTTATAGTTTGTCGTGGCCAGTTTGCCAGCCAGATGTTAACTCCTGTCGAGCAAGTACGTGATGTAGTATCAGTAGGAACCCCTGTTTGTCGTGAAAAGTGTTTTGCCCCACTTCGTTTCGGTGCCTTACGTGCACATCTGCAGTTCTGTTTCGTGGTCAGTGATTGGATATTTAACTAACAAGCCTTTGAGGTCTACCGGCAAATCACAGAAGTGTTGTTGCAGAAACGTTATTGTAATTGGATAAGTCAAATGAGACGCTGCTAATAACCATGAAGCATAATTACATGTAAGGCACTTAAAACAAACTGGGGCAAAATTATTCTCGTGAAAACAGGGGTCCCTAGTTATCACAGATCCTTTCATTGAACCCATAGCACGCAAGTGTGCGGCAGTACTGGCTGTTCAGGTAGGCAGATACATCTGAACTGCAAAGACGGTCCGTGTCTCTTATTTCGTTCCACTGTTGTCATAATAAAAGTCCTGCTTCAATAACGAGCATACCTCTTGTGTCTGACCGAAATATCAAAACCAATTTTAAATATTAAGCTTGAAATAATCTTTGAGGCAACTTTTACGTGTTTATTTTCCCAATTACACTGTTTTATCGAATATTATTACTGAATTCTGAAACGGAGCCTGTATTGTAAAACCGTAACACTGATTTGTTTCAAGCAGTTTTTCTCTATGAAGAATAGTTTTCAAAGTAAACGGTTTAGTTAACATATTTTTTAAGGCAATAATTGGCCAAAATTGCAATGATTTGCTTTGATTAACTAGACTACACAGTCAATAAAATTTTCATCGTATCTAAAGTGAAGGTTTTACAATATCTGCGAACTTAGATTTTAAAAAATATATTCAGAAACTAGAGTGAATAGGGACACACCGCCTGGCACAAATACTGTGTTGCAGCGTGTCACACTTTTTTTTTACGGGAAACCACTTAACTCGTTCACATAACGCTTACATACGATAACAACACACTTGAAACTACACTTTTTAATTTTAAATACTCAGCTCGCTTGTTATAAACACGTTATCGAGCATCTCAAGCTGCGCTAAAAATATAAATTAAATGCCAACACATCTTGTTTTAAAATTTACGAATTCGGATGGTGTTTTCGAAGTTACATCACTCTAAAAATTCTGTCTCACAAAAATTAAATTTAAAGGTGACCCATAGGATAAAGACTACAAGGAAAACCCTGCACGCCAGTTTGGCGCGCTGTGAATAGAGGCGATATGCTTCTCGTCGAGCATGGTACTCTATCGCAAGCGAGGTATCGATACAAGTTGTCTACGAGGCGGCGGAATACAAGAAAGGGAGAAACTAAAGCAAGCAGAAAGGCAACGCCATCTGTGTTTCCCTACGCGCGAGAACTGGGGACAAAGCCACCTGGAATCAATCTTATCGTCGTGGTCGATAGCGAATGTTCTAACAACCGTTTAAAAAAATAACACCGGTGCACAAGAAACCTGCAATTCAGCATTCACAAGCGTGCTTCGTCTGATCGCGGTTAACAAGTCACGGCATTGAAAATCTTTTATAATAGACACAGCCTTTAGTTTCACCAACAATACGTCGCCAACGCTATGCATATTATCCCCGTCTAGTAAAAAGGTTAACTTACACCACGTTCGTTAAAAGTTCCAACTACGACCCAACGATACCACTGGCAATATTTTTACCTCACGATCTGTACAATACACCCCTAAGTTGTTTGCGAGACGCTGTGCACTATTATCAAGAACGGCCAACTATTGGGCAAGCGAACGCTTTCAAGATTGCAGTTCACGTCCGAACACATATACAGCCATCCAACACAATTTCATCGATTTAAGGAAAGAAGAGGGTGGGGGGTAGGTTCCCCGCACTGCAGATGGGCACATCGGGAAATGGTCCGAGTTTGCAAGGTGGAGGGGGTGAGGACTGATGCGATGACCAACCGGAACGCGTCCTATTCTGTCGCGACTGTCCAATACGGAGAGCGCGTTGAGGAACAATTCGACACACAGACACGCTCGGCCGACTGGCTGCAAACCTCGCCCCCCCCCCCCCTTCCCAACATCCTCAACTAACGGGTCTTCCTCTGGTGAGATCCAGTTTCCTTCCGCGATGCCCGCGGCCCCTGGGAGTATTTCAGTCACATCGAAAATAAGAGCGGCCCTGGCCCGGAGAGGCGTGCGTGACCCGTTTACCGGAGCAAGCCCAGGAGCCAATAGCAGGGGTGTTGAAGGGGTAGGTGGCAGGGATGCTGGACGTGGACCAGGCACCACTGCTGCCCCTGGCGACCGCCGCTGGAACTAGAGGCGAGCCCCTGCGATACACGCAACACAGCACACCACGTCATACAGGTTGACGCGCTACCAGGGGGCACGTCTCCTAGTAGACGATAGTACGCGGTACCATTAATTTGGTACACAAATGTAGAAATTCTGGCGCAAGTACTTCGGAGATTTTAACTACACACTGTGATTTTGTCGAGATAAAATATAGCGCGATTGTAGCTAATTAGTTAAACTAAAAAATTATTTTAACACACAAGTAAGCTAAAATCATTACGCCGCTTGTCACGAAAAATTACATTACATAGAAAAATTAATATGACAGTTATAAACAACAAAACAAATTCTCTCTTCTTTGCAGTCTTTCTACATTCGTACGTCGAGTTCGCAAATAATGGAGAAATCACGACAGGTCAAATTTTTTTTCATTTTCTAGTTTTCTTTAACTGTGTTTTTAGCATCATTTCAGTAATAATTACAAGACTTTGATTTGCACGAGTCGTGAGACTACACGAGATGTACATTTTTCCGCGACAATAATTACGTAACTAAGAGTATTATAGGCCTATTATTCGTACAGACAC
Organism: Medauroidea extradentata; assembly: GCA_003012365.1. NCBI lineage: Eukaryota > Metazoa > Arthropoda > Insecta > Phasmatodea > Phasmatidae > Medauroidea > Medauroidea extradentata. Next base: position 29,807 of record PNEQ01051171.1, read on the forward strand.
GAGTTTCGCAAAAATATGTTTGCACCATTCGGTTTCAATTCTTTATGTGAAAAGCGACAGTTTTGTTTCATGGTCACTGGCAGCGTGTATTTGTTCAGATATCCATCATTTGACAGCACTTCCCAGAATGTCATGGTGACACCAGGCGTCTTTGTTTTGCCAGCAGAACTGCAAGACAAGCGAGGATTTAGCTAACCACGAATCAGAGCTGCAGAAGAGCACATAAGGCATTGACACCGAATTATGCAAATTTATTTTCGCCGAAAGATCGTGGGTTTACCTATTCGAATAGGCCTACATTGTGTGTCTAGCCAATCACAGACCGCCTAAAACCGATGGAAAAAAAAAGTTATCCTATTTTCCTCCGTGGTTGTGACAGTACAAATGACTGGCCTTAGTCCTTGCTGCAACCAACCATTAGGTCTCTCTGGTGATCAGGAGAAACCAAATTATGTGTGAACATTCAATACTGACCAATGCTTTAAACCTCACCGTGCTTATTACGAGTAGTGTATACTGGTGACAATTTCCACCTTTGACGCGTGGGAACCGCGGAGCGATGACAGCCAGTGTCCCACGCTTGACATTTTATTTTGAATAGTATGAAGTAAAGACCAACGCATGCCTCTCGCTTTGCACTTTACGAATTCATGCCATATTTTCAGAATTGCAGCAGTCTTTAAAAAAATATTTTTAAAGAGATTTTTAGAGGCCCGGAAATCATGTTTTTAACAAGCGTGCTGAATTTTTTAAAATATAGAAGCATAGTTTGAAGTCGGTGTCCTCTTCGTAGATAAACATTGTAAGTTAATCGGTTTCGCAAACAAAAAAAGAAAGAAAGAAATCCGGTGACACGCTACAACGCCGTTCATACAGCAGGTACATATATAGTCGTCTCAAAAATAAATCATATTAGTTTAGGCGTTCATGTGTAGTAGCAGGAAGGGATGTCGTAAGCATTATATATTGAACAGGTTGCAAAGTATAGCAGAGTCAGACCCTACCCACCCCTTGCCACAACCAGGGCAGGAAACCTTGCCGGCCAACTGCCTGCACAGCGAGATAAGGTCGCTGCGCTGATCTGCCGCTAATTAACCGAGCCTGTACTCGCTAACAACGCCTGGGTGAGAGGGGGGAGATTGTTAACGAGGAGTGTGGGCGGGGCAGACCGCTAATGACACCAGCGGTGAAAGCCTCTCACATTAACACCGCCGCTACTGCTCGTTGTCCAACCCCGCGCCGTGTTATATTTGTTTAATTGTGGCTTACCAACCGCCCACGATTTATGTGCCGTAGGGATAAACCGCACACGAATCGCCACATATAAAACTCGTGTATGAGCGCGCCGCTTGGGATTTGAACCCCGGAGACTGTCTGGTGTTCTGAGAGCTATTTTGACCTTGTGGGGTAACTTTGACCACTTCACAATGTTTGTATTTATGTCGTTCAATGAACTATATGTAGAGACACTGGAAAATCGCGAAAATGTTTAAAATATATTAAAAATAGTCTCCAATGAACTGTAGTATCTCAACCGTGACACATGCGAACAGTTTTCTGGCAAACCACGTACGTTCTGTGTTACAACTGTTCAGTTCTAATTGGGTCTGTTGAAGAGGGACACGGTACTTCATATAAACGATAGGCAATATAAGTGCAAAACCATCAGCGTTATGCATAGTATGTTGAATCCTAGCAAACAATCAACATTTCCCGCGATTTACCAGTGTCTAACTATATGGCTCGAAGGAATTTCTATTAACCTTCGGCTCTAATTAGCCGATCTATTTACTTACAAAGGAAACACTAATACTGTATTACTGGTCAAAATAAACCCAGTTTACGGTACTACACTCGCGGGGAAAATTTTCGTAAGCCACGATAGCTCAACTACAAAAAAAAAGAGGGGTAGTAACCCAACGGTAGATACACCTTCACCTAAATTTCTTATCGTAACTTTAACCTTCACTAAGCACAGTGAAAGTAACTTACCCCAATAAACTGTTTTGAGTACCTGTAAATTAAATTCACCCCCACCACCTTCAAAATTAGTACAATACTGTCAGTTCCTCTATTTAATTTTATCATTACTTGAACTGCTCCATTCCGCATCACTATATTAAATACTTATATACACACACATAATATACAGGATGTAGGGGTGACAACGCACTCATATAAAGGAATAAAAAAATGTCATGAGCATAGGCCCGAAAACACACCGTTTCTGTACATGTCACAGTGCATGGCGCTTGGGCTAGATAATGTTAACTGTGGAATATTACATCGAATAATATATACCTTCCAATTAAATGTGCCTTGTCTCGTATGTAGTCGCCAATCCAGTCCTTATGCTACGCAATAATGCATCGTATACGTGAACTGTGGTACAGAAATAGTGCATGGTCAGACTTGTGTCTAAATATTTTTTGTCCCTCTGTTGCTCAAAAATATTGACATGCAATTTTGTAACAGTCTGTATATCGACTAACATTGCATCAAACATAACACAGACGCCTCAGAAGTAGCCAAATGCATTGCAGTTATCTATAACTAATATATCATTCTAACAATGGACAATACGAACACTACAATGTGACAAATAACAGTAAACGTCTCACACATCAATAATACGTATTTATTAGTGTTTACACCTACTGAAACAGACTTTTAAAAAATGCTGTCTTTGCCATTAACATACTAGGTTTCCCATGCTCAGGACACGACTTCCCCATTGTATGCACTCAAATATTTAATTCAACTTTTAGGTAAAAAAAATTTCGCCCATTAATGCTTCAGTCACTTAGCTTCATAGCGACGCTGACGTACGCCCAAGGGATAAAAGTTAAGCCGTCCATGGCAAACCGAACGTCATTGAAGCCTGGGAAATTCCTATCTCCTCATTCAAGCTTTAGACTGGTCGGTCCGTAGCGACTTCTTGATTCATCCATATTCTCGTGGTGTTTACCTACCGATGTTTCTTCTTCCTGTTGAGTGTAGGTAGATAGGTAGGCGAGCTCTACGTCTCGTCGACAGCGAGGTCATTAGAGACAGTTACACAGAACTTAGTATAATTACAAGAGCTGGGAGAAGCAACCATCTCAGCATTCACCCGGAGCGATTTACGGAAACCAAGGAAAACCGAAATCAGGATAGTCGGAGCTGGGGATCGAACCCGGGTCCTCCAGAATGCAAGTCTGTGTTACCATTGCGCCACCTCGCTCGGTCTTTTAATATGTTGTTCAACTATTCTTTCTAGATGTTGCTTTCCATTAATTTTTATTTACTTTAATATTTTAATCGATTACAATTCCTACATTCTTCCCGATGGTCTTAATTTATAGATCGCCTCTACTTGATACTCTACTATTCTCAAAATCTCATCTCGCCTGCTCGAAGACCACTATGGTTCTAGTCTTTACAGTCAAGTTTTCACTTTCATACATAACCCACGTTGTACTGACACTACTATATAACATTTTAGTTTTCATCCCTTCGAAAATTTCCCCTGAGCGTTATTTTGGTGGATCCACACGTCGTTGAATCTCGCTTTATTTTAGTATCGATTGTTCCGTAATATCAAACCACAAAAAAATGAAGGAAATCAGTCTTGTAATAAATTTGTATTAATCCACACACTTGTATGAACATAATGTAAATAATGCACAGTGTAGATACTTTAAAGTGCTCAAAAGTTAATGTCCAAGGGCCAAAAAGAAATACTTCACGTTACCCTTGACCCGACTGTGTTCGAACGGCGTGGTGGGCGACGAAGGACAGGGTTCCCTTGAGAGTCTGAACCCCAGGTCACGTGCAGGAGCTACAGGGGGTGAATGAGGGTGGGGGATGAAGGTGAGGGAGCAGGTTACCCTGCCTGTGTCCTCGACCCGCTAGAGGCCGGGGTCGCCAGCAGGTCAAGGTCAAGTCAAGTCGACCCCTTCGCGTTGACATATGGGTCACAGTGTCACGCGACAAAGCCGAAGCGTCCGTAACTGAATGAAATGCACAACGGCAGACTAGATTTTCAACTGTGTTCCGCTACTCGCACCAGCGCATTTAGCCGAGAAATCGATCACTGCTACAGAAGAACAGGCCTAGACACTACAGTTGAAAAACCGTCATATGACCAGGATATTTCCTGAAATAATTGGCGTTACTGGTCCAGTGTTGCTGTTTTAACATTGTGGTAAATGGAATAACGAGTAGCAATTTCGTGTCTGAGTCGGTAGTGGCACTAGTAGAATGGCCGTGTAAGTAATATCAATGTAAGAACACCACCACTATACTGGAGGAGCTGTCAGCAGGACCTCGTAACTGGAATGAGGAAAAACAATACCCTTAACCGAAGTTTTCCTAAGTTCCCCTTCCTCCGTCGATCAACTTATGAGACAATTATCTATTTTAAAATAAATTAACGAAATAAAATTACACATCTATTCTAACGCACCTCATTAACAAACACGTTTCATTTTGTACTAGCGACCCATTAATTATATGTAGCCAAGAATTGAAGTCTATACCTTGACATTTCGCACGCACACTTCCCAGTCTTGATCCTACTTAATTAGCATTAGTTAATTCGTAGGGGAAATATGATAAAATTGGTAGAAATCAATAGATTTTTTTTTCTTTATGCTAAAATCCACAGGATCATCCACTCGGCTGATTTGAAGACTGCCTGAAAATTTCATAAAAATCGCTCCTGGAGACCATAGGGAACACACGCACACGCGTGGGAAAGTTAAATGTACTGACGGATATTACACTATGGACATTGCAATTTTGAAACGTCCATGTATTCTGACGTTGGCATTACAGAGGGGTGAATCGTAGTCTACTTAGGACGTCTTCAGCGAAAATAAGGCTCCCTGGCTTTCGGTCATGAAGGGTTACAGTCGACAGAATTGGTTGACTGGCTAGTGTTCAGACCTGGGGTTCTAAGACCGTGGTTGCGATTTTACATGCACGTTTTTCAGCACAAAGAAATAAGTCTATCCGCACTACCGATACTTTTTGGTTAAGTACGAAAAAAAAAAAACACCAGAGGATGCCTCGTATTTTCTGGTACAGTTAATTTTTTGACGGAAGTAGACGTAAGGACAGTCACACCAAGCCACTATGCAGATGAATATTATACGGAAACCATATTCGGTGTTTTAATGATCACGAACTAACCATAAAACCCAGAAATACGCTGTCATTTTGGACAAAAGTTGTAATACTTCCACGAAGCAAGTTTTCTGGCCGTGTATAAATAACAGGGATGTTGTAATGAATATAATTCGCATTAGCAGGGTGTCCTCCGGTTATTTCAGGCAGAACCTTTACCCTAATTTATTGCGAATACTAGTATCTTTCATACAAAACTTTTCTTTTCTGATGAAATACACATGATTTCAGTTTAAAAATACCTATGTCTGCATGTACTCACAGACCCAACACTAGCAGATAAAGAAACAAAATAGGACGACACAAATTTCTTGTGCCAATGCTATGTTTTGCTGGCTAGAGAAACTTCATCACGCACCAAAACCCAAAAGTCTGTGCAAAAAACATGCTTTGTCTTTTTTTCGTGTGCATTTCTACCTTTAAGCACTACGTCAGGGAACATTTGCAAAATGTCTGCTTTCAATATTACTACAGTATGCAGATAGTTGCATAGTGCCATTTTAATTTTGCTATTGTTTTATTTTTCTTGACGTTTTAAATTTAATTGTGTAATCATGCAAATAGTAAAGAAACTGCAATGCGTTTTTAAGAAGTACGCCAATATTGTATATTTATCCCGACCAGCATGTAAAAACTACCCGACTTTTCCCTGTCAGGTGACATTCCCGATTTCCCTGTACGTGAACATACATATTAGTTACTAAAGCTGTGATTTTTTCCTGGAGATATATCCTAGCACAGGCGTAATGTGAGGCGCCCACAACGAATGAATATCACCATCAGTATTTCTCTGCTGTAGGCTAGAAATTGATAGGGGATAGTTATGTTCGCGTAACCATAACTTCAAGAAAGCACATGTCGCTATAGATGCAGACAAAGAGATCCTCAGAATACCAGGAACCTCATTGCGGACACCACATACCACACGATTTAGCAACGTAAGACTATCGATTAACCGCTGTTACGTTCGATTGTTAACATACTTTTCTGGATTATCAATGATGTCGCATTCAATCAAGCATATATGATACAATGCAGGATTTTACCTTAAGAAAAGCCCTTAAGAGGAAGACAAACGCCAGCTGAGTGTCTCGCTCAAGCCCTCCAGCTTCGAAGTTCGTTGTAGTCCAATAGCACGCAAAATTAGATCTCCAACTTACGATATTGCACGTGTCGAAAGCCAAAAAATTTAACTAAGGATTTCATTAGGCTATGTGCTTTCCTCCGTTCCTTTCAGAAGGAATAGCACAAGCCCTCAAAATACCAAAGACATGACCAGTATTGTTTTCTATCTAATGACATACGAAATAATTTAAGTAAATAGCAGAGTCTTTAGATAACGGCTTCTTATCTTTTGTGGAAAAAGACCACGTTCACAGAACAGTTATTTAATGAGATGCGGGTACTTGCGCAAACACTGATTTTACAAAAAATGTCCTGCAAGAGACTCCTTAAGAAGTCATTGTTCAGCGCTTGAACGGCGATTTAAAAAATAAGTGCTATTTTTACTATGAACACACTATCTTCCAGTGTAAGCCGTACTCGCCGTGCAATGAGTCGAGATCTCATGTCTTTTATCTGCAAGAACTGTCTTGTTCCACCTTCAGCGAAATAAGTTCTCATCCCCCTCCCCTTTAATAGGGTTGGGGAGGGGATTTACGGTGCTATGGGACGGGCAAGAGTTCTCCCGGCCGAAAATTGCATTCAGCAGTCGGCGGAGATTAGGCACGAGTTACCAGCTAACCGCTCCGAACAGGTCCCCCTGCCGTCCTGAACAAACGGCCAGGGGTGGCCCACTACGTCTTCCCAGCCCTAGCTAACTTGCCCCCTTTTTTATACCACCCCTCGTAGCCACTGCCAGGAAGGACCCGCAATATGTGAACAGGGGCGTTACCCAGGGGTTAAGGGAGGGGAGTAGAGAGGGTGGCTGGACCACAAGGCATGAAAATTCATGAGCCTAAATGATGCAGCGGGAGGCTGCCCCGGCTCCAGGTCGGCGCTGTGTCACGGAACTTTAGCGTCCCTCCAGGAGCCCCGGGGATGGTGAGGTGTGAGGAGGGGGATGATTTGTCTGTAGTGCACGTCCCGGAGCCCAAGTGATTCCAGAGTCAGCCGCTGGAGCCCTGGATCTCAAGTGGTCGCTCCAGGTCCGGGCAGCTTTATTGCTGCTCAGGGAGGTACAGCCGCCATCTTGAATGTAAGTATATTGCCGTCGTACTCTAGTTTCTGAACCTCATGGTGTTATGCAGAAGGCATCCAAGCCATAAACTTAAAGAACAGGCAAAAATCAACCACCTAAAATATTATACATTAAAATTTCAGTAACTAAGCAACATAAGTCAAACAGTGGTAGGATATTTGAAAGTGAGAATATGTTAACAAAAATGTTTTAGTAACGGTTTGTCATGTTCTACTTGATCAAATGTGGGATGGTCTCTTTCTACATTAACATCAATTATTTCCGAAAATTAAATTTGAAACAATCTTTTAGGCCTACTGAAAAATTCTGATATCGTAAAGTTGTGAAAGTATTGCATTTTAGACAGTTTTACCCATGAAAGACGGTTGGGGTGGCTGCATCCAGAGTTAAGACACTGTACTATAATTGAGTGGTTACTGCTAAGGGCGAGGGGTACGATAAAATTAAATACGTTAATCTATATACTACAGCCTCACACAGGTTAACATTACAAATTGTTACATAGTTGTACTACACGATTTAGATTGGAATGGAAGCGGCTGTTCCTAGTTATTTAGGTTTATGTTATACTGAATAATGCGAAAACCTAATAAACTATTGTAGTGAAATAATTACTTATCAAACTAAATATCACGGGCTGTATGCTAATAGTTACATAAACAAGTCAAACACTTGTATTTAAAAATATAAAATAATTAATTTTTTAGAATTTCTTTTAATTATGACAAATTTTTTATTTATGTTTACATCAATTTGAGCGAATAGCCAGTAGCTCTTGAGGTGTAGTTTCAATATAAACGGTTTCGTTTCAATAAGTCTGTAGGTTTTCGTCGGGTGTAGGTTTCCGTAACATGAAGCTTTGGAGTCTGAGAAGAGATTTTGGTCAGCACTAAAAGAATTAGTTGGACCTTGAGCATGAGCTCCAGTATACCGTGGTACGAAAGTTTTTTTTTTTCCCTGCATAACAAACTTGTTTCCGATGCGTTTATCTACGAAAAAACACACACTTTAAAATATGTCTATCGTTTTAAAAATACCGCCCGCTTATTTAAAACATGATTGCTAGATCTTGAAAAGTGGTAAATATAGTTTAACATTGCTGTAGCTGAAAAAAATACCAGCCGTAATCGTACAACTAAAGGATGGAGACCTGCGTTAGACTTCCCACAAATAAAATATAGGGTCACCGTTTAAAGTCCTCATCGAGAAAAACTTTCTACGAAAACACTGCAAGCTAGTTTAATACACTGCGCTTAGAGGCGTAACGGTGCGTAACGCACCACCTTCCCCGTTTCCGTGCATCAAACAAAAAAAAAAGCTTAGATCCAAATAACTAAACTACTAGGTCTTCAGCGATTGTGATAGATAACAGAATTATTTGAGTACACCGCAGTAACGAAACGAATGGGCCAAGGGGGGGGGGATCCCCGAGAAAATCCGTCGCCCAGCACAAATCAAATTCAGCCAAACTTGCCAGGTCAAGCATTAACTTCTGTGAGGTCTGCTTGGTTATAGCTTCTAATATGATTATTTAGAACTGCATCACAGAATGCAGTGTTTCTGTAATATGCAATAAATGTTTGTAGTTTCTATATTCTAAAAGGTTTTGTGCAAGTAAAATGTATTAGTTATAATTAATGTAAGTTTTTCAAGAGATAATTATAAAGACTGTCAGAGCAGAATCATTTTTTTATACGAGCACAAATGTGTTCATTTCAAAGTATAAAAAAATATTACAATTTCTTAAGACAATATATTTAAACATTTAGATTGAAAACTGAGATGGCGCAATTTAGCATATCGATGGTTCAGATGCAGAAACCTCGTATGTCAATTTTTGGTAGTATTTACATTTTTACACGTTGTTCCTCGGCAATAACAATAATATCCAATAAATTATTTTTTCCAAAGTACATTTTATTGTATTGATGCAAACTAAAGGAATGTAAAATTCATTCCACGCCAGTAAGATTTCATCACCAGTTTATCCGTCCATCTGAGCTCTTTCCAATTGTGACATACGAGGTTTTGCCATCTTCACCATCGATACACAAAACCAAATTTTTCCATGGGAGGGCATCCGGACCGCCCCCCCCCCCCCCCCCAAAAAAAATGCGTTGTGCGTACAGCTACTTCTTGCGTCATGTCACACCTCTAAGACAATTGGTTGAATCCGCCACTTTTCCTTGGACACCCTAGAGTTCATCACTATCATGATGCTGCAGGATGTATGGCTCAGGTATCAGCGGACCGCACACCGTGGGTCTCAACCCAGGAACACACTGAAGAGCTGGCGACTGCTGGCAGGCTTGTGTATGGCCACGGTCATACTAAGATGTCAATCCTGTTCAGTTGAATACATTCGGCAGCCATGTTTGATCGTGTTTACAGCTTAAACATGTTTGCGAGGTTACACGACTGAATGGACCCAATGAACTTTCTAACCTCAACTAACTCGAAACCTGAAATGTACCATATTTAATTATCATCACATCTACACTCCCGCATTTGTGAATTTTTAATTGTATTGCATCTAACTGAAATGCTGCTGTGTGTGTAAAGTGGATGTAATTATTTTACGCCTGAAAGATAAATATATTAAACGAGTGCAAAATGTCGAACCAAAATTCAGGTATATCAGTTAAACAGAACGTTACTCCGAGCAGCCAATAGGAGAGAAGCATCTAAGATATGTCGTTCGAACCTACATATGAAACCAGTTTACTTTGAACGAAGAGAGGCTGCGATGTGAACTAGTTCGTAGTTCGTCTAACCGCTCCGTAAAACTGAACACGTTTAAGTGAAGTCGTTCTGTATCCAGTGAGACCGCAAACATAAGACTGAGACAAACCCGATGCACTGCATTATGTTATCGTCTTCAGCGCGGGTTGGAAGAATCGCAGAGGCCCCTTATCTGCTGAACTAATTTAACATTGTAAAAAAGTTTTCCAAACAGAAACGGCCCCCACACACAGTATGTTACCATACATAAATTCGAAAAGTGTGTTGAGCATTGTTACCGTCCAATTCTGGAAGCATGTGCATACATTTGACTGTTTTCTTAAGTATAGGACGCCTTAAACACTCCGTATACATCGGTACGTTTAGTTCAGTTTTTTTTTTTTTTTAATGTACTATCCCCGCCGACAGCCGCTGCTAGTCTTGTCTTCCAGGCGAGGCCAGTTTCATATTCATAACAAGCAATTTTGTCGCAGTTTTGTTTCGATATCTGAAACCGTTCAAAGTAATTCACCAATAATCCAGTAAGGACGTTTATACACGTCAATACTAAGTTTAAAGAAACCATAGAGTAAGACCTAGGCGGTTAACGTAGACAGAATTTTCGTAATATCTGTCACTCAAATAACATTTTATTCCTACAAAAAAATTCATTTGACAGCCGAACTCTCAAATTTTCTGCAGTGCTATGTCATCCGGCTACATTTCTAGTTAATCAAAACGCAGATTGATTGTGTGTTGTAGGAAATATTTTAATGCATGTAGAAACAGTTCCGAAAGATCTTAGTATTACGTAAGATTACAAATGATCTACTGTATGCATTATTTAATGCAATTAATCTCAAGGAACTATATCACAGCAATTGAAAAACATCATTGATACGCTAGCAACAACAATCATTCATATTCTTACAATTTGGCATTATGTTGACTCAGAGGCGTAATTTCAGGTTTTTCCAGGGGGGGGGGGGCAAGATTTTGTTTTCGGACGACAGTGACCTTGTTTTATCTTTTTTATTAATTAAGCATGTATAAATGAGATACTTTAATAATAAAACTTCAGTTTTATGTCCTTAAGTTAGCATTATTTACATTAAAAAATACAAATAATATATTTACACACAAAAATTCCAAATCCAGGGGGGGCAGTTGCCCCCCCTCCCCCGTAGCCCCAAATGACGCCCCTGTGTTGACTGTATCGCTTTATTACAGGGTAAGTCAGGACGGAGTAGATTGAAGTTGCGATGTGACAACTTATAATTTCAAATTTTATTTTCACGGTAGCAGTACAGGTTTATTTTAGACATTTTTTTTATAATTCTTTAAAAAATTAAAAACCAAACATGTCTGTTACCGACAGTTGAGAGCGTCATTTCTCAATATACCATAGTCCACTACTAACATAAAATCCTCTCGCTTCAGTAAACGACAGACAACTTCCATATACCTGCCGAAAAAAAAATAAGTTCTTCGAAGCTTTTAACTTTACCGTGAGTATTATAAATTACAGCCGTGTACTTTGAAACATTTAAATAAATACATTCTGTATTATGTCTGCTATATATTAAAAACTTATGTCATAATTTAGATCAAAAGAAACTTCAGAGATGGTGATCACGTACCTGGTATTTTACAATTAAAAACGGTTCAATTCTTAAACTGTCGTCCAAATGAAACTAGAAATGTCAAGTAATGATAATAATGAATTTAATTAACGTATTCTTAATAAGAATATCTACGAAAAAAAAACTCGCACTTGAAACTACACTTCTGTAACTTCAAAAGTTCAACGAGCTTGAACATAAGTTCCACGCGTCTAAATTTGGCTAAAACGGCATTTTTGTATAAAAAATAAAGGATCACCGCTTTAAGTCTCACAGGAAAAATACAAGGAAAACCTTGCACACGCCAGCTAGGCGAGCTGTGAATAGAGGCGATATGGTTCTCGCCGAGCGTGGTACTCTGGTTCTTATCGCTCCACTGCTCCCAAGCGTCAAATGCGGATATTTGAAACTGTTACACAGTACAACTTACAGTTTATTATAATTACATTTGAATAGCATGTGTGCTCGAATGAACTCTCAATTCTTATCATAGTAAATGCAGTATTTAGGTAGAAATTCCTAGAAAGTGTCTCTTTGTCCTCTTTAAAAACGCCCTCTCTTAGGCTGCCGTTTTAGGACAAACATTCTTATCAGGTTCGCTAATATCACCTTTCCGCCAGACAAACTACACTCCACTTTTCAAAAACAACTTCCAATTCGATTAGCTACGACGCCATTCAAGGTGGCGCGAGCTTCTGAAATGTTTCTTTCGCTTAGTTCCCCCTCCCTCCTCCCAGCCTTCTAACCGCGCCATACTTTGAAGAAAATTTTATTATTATACCAGACGGCACGTCGCGAGAATTCTTTTATACTCGGAACAAGTTTACACCAAGTCGCGGGAGCAACTTTCTCGCTGACAATAAGTCACGTCTCACATTCCCTGTCCAACAAATCAGAAACAATGATATTTCTTTCAGAAATTCTAGGACTTATTACCTGAAACATAACGGGTTTTCTTTTCTTTCTTTCCTCCCCTTCAACCCCGCCCCCTTCTTCCCCGCTCCCTTCTTCGTCGCGGTAATATTACGCCGCGCAGAATGCTCAAGAAGTAAAATCAGTTGGACTAGTAGCAATCCATCAAGCATATATCAGGCTGATTGTTTTTAAATACCAAATGTGAATAAGGACAGTACCACATTACGGTAGTCGAGCAGTTAAAAGAGAATATCTGTTTCAAGAATCATACTTCCATAATTATAGTGA
>PNEQ01051171.1:42821-59291 GCA_003012365.1 Medauroidea extradentata
GTACAAGTAACAATGTGTTCCGTACAAGTAACAATGTGTTCCGTACAAGTAACAATGTGTTCCGTACAAGTAACAATGTGTTCCGTACAAGTAACAATGTGTTCCGTACAAGTAACAATGTGTTCCGTACAAGTAACAATGTGTTCCGTACAAGTAACAATGTGTTCCGTACAAGTAACAATGTGTTCCGTACAAGTAATGTGTTCTTTAAAATACAGGTGTTCTTTTCTTATTTTGCAGAGCAGTTTATTACTTCGGCAGACCAGATTGTTGTCGGAACAATCCAAACAGTACCGAAAACCAAACGTAGACCGTTGTTCATACAACGGGAAAAAGTGTGTATGTATTACATTATATATACACACATATACATATATATATTTATTACACACACAGATACATATACGTATGTATACGTACATATTTATTACACACAGATACACATACTTCCATAATATGCACCCAAACTATGATTGCTTCCATAATACAGTGCCTCAAGTCGAAACTTGGTGAAAATCAGAGCATACACTGCAATTGTACTATATACTATCACACAACAATTAAAAGTACGGCCACAAAAAAATTTACATATGGTGAGTAAAGGTTTTTTTTTCTGTGTTGATGGAACAAATATCCTTATAGTTTGGTACTATCTAGATTGTTGAACGTTTCAGCTATTGACGAGCGCATTCTTTTTTATGGTGAACGTTGTGTTTCAATCGTGTAACTGACTTATTAATGGTGTGTTCCTGGCGATCAGCAGAAATATATGACTGGTTATGCCGGACAAAAAAAGGAACGTTCACAATCAAGCCTCAGCCATGGACTACGTCCGTTGCGTTACCTTCGTATGTGAGAACCCGGCCGAAAGACTGCCAGGAATTTAACCGGAGTCGCCAGGCAGACCAACGAAGCATCTCGACAAATTAGAAGACTCATTTCAGTTGATGGGGGCTCCCCAGAAAATTTTAATTGTTTTAATATTTTTATACGTGTACGACATATGATTTGTTTTACACACATAAGCCTATATAAATTTTTACAGTAATAAATATTTTCTGGCTTTCATAGTTTTTGTACAATAGCAGGTAAATGCCCAAATTTACATCAAACTGTTTTATACAAGAAAGAAAACTAACAGACTTACATAAATTAAATAATTCACAGTGGATAACAGTGTCAAGGGCTAAAAGATATGTACAAAAACAGTATTAAATATATTAAGATTTAAAAAAAAAATTCTGATATAAAAAATTTACCAATTTTACGCAATTTTTAAAAAATACAAAACTTTACAATGCGGATTTTACACGTGTCTTGACGTAGCCCGAGACATTGTTATTTATTCACTGTGAAAAAATGTTATTACTGGAAGTCAATCGGATTTCCTTTCTTGTATGAAACTTTTTATGCAAATTTGGACTGACGCGCCATTACACAAACACTACGAAAGAAAGAAAAATTTCACTACCGTAAAAATAGTCACGATACACGTCTACAAAACAAACCATATCACGTACAAATATATAAATTATTAAAATCATTAAAATGTTGCGTGTACTCCCCCCCCCCCGCATGGTAAACTCCCGAAACAAATATGTTAACACCGAGGCATTTAATTCCGCCTGGCGACAAGGAACTCTGTACAAATCTCCTGCGCGCCAAATATATTCATTTATAATCGCGACGAGGAATGTACGATGAAATAAAAACTTGGCAAGTCACGGGTGGATTTACCGAGGAGGAAAATACTAGTCTTGAATTATTCAGGAGCGAGCTTGAAAATTAACGTGGAGTCGTGTTCTGCGCCACTGCGCATATCTTATCTGATGCTTCCTTGTGTCGCATGGCCTATAGAGGTGACGTCACTGCACTGAGGTTCCGCGCGTACAGCCAGCTAGGAAATGTCCTGCCCTTATTACCGCAATTATTTAAATGGGGTTCGCACAACGCCAAGTACAAGTCTAAAATAACTAAGCAGACAGCGCGCACAACTAAGATACAACTATGAACAAAACTGATTGCGGGATTACCTCTTTTCAACAAGCAAACAATTTCGTATGGATCCTCAAGTCAAATTTAAATAGTACCTGAAGCAATTGCCGACTAATCTTAAGTACTTTGTGCGAACGTTGTACCACCGAACGAGTTTAAATTCAAATTAAGATTAGCGATTTCCATATTGCTGCCTTGTCAAATCCGGTAGGTATCTTCCAAAACTCTGCAATAACCGTGTTTCGTTATTTTCAAAGGAACTTTTTTTTTCCTTCAAATAAACGCGCGTAATTTTTTTACTCACAGGGACACGTAGGATCTTTCTTTTTTTTCCGTAATCGCACAAACGTAATGCATGTTACCATGTTACGGCGCCGCCTATACCACATGCTTCAAATGAGTTTTGGTGTGTTCGTAGACGTATTTTTTTTACGAAACTATCACAAACGTAACCGCTGTACCAAAGTAAAGAACACACACTTCGGACAAAGACACGACATTGTTAACGCACCATGTCCATCAAAAAACACCGTTTCGAAGCCTTCAATGTAGCTTAATCGGCTATTTCAGACGATCGTACTTCAAAATGTATTAACCGGATGTATGAGACACACTGACAGAATCGTGCACTTAACTTTGCTACCTGGTTCCCACCAATAAAATTGTATGGTCACTGCTGAAAGTCCCATAGTTCAAATGACAGAAGATCGACGGGAATGCGCACGCTATAGTTCAGCGCTAGCCTCGTGGCAATGCGGCATTTAACGCGCGCTTCAAGGTCGCCCTTATAGCTCCTCGCTTCTAAGACTAACGCGTAGATAGACGGCGACCTCGAGTAGTTGCATCAAAGTAACAATCGCAGATCGCTGTTAAAATTCAACTTATGTGCAAATGAACAATATTTTTTTCTCCATTTGAATTAGTGCCTGTGTTATAACTGGGCAGACTGGGAGATTGCCCGGGAAAACAAGGGGGGGGGGGGCTGGGTCGCAACGAGATAGTGTTTTATTCTTCATAAATGCGCGCTCGGTTTTTTCAATCTCACTACTTAACACAAATAGCAGTGTAATAAAAATAAGAGAAAATTATATCGTCCACCTGCCAACCTGCAACATTAACCTAACGATAGAACAGAACATAAAACATAAAATTTGTTGGGGGGGGGGGCAGAAGAGGTTAAGTTTAACTTGCCCAGGGCGCCAGTCAGCTAAACCATGGGCGTGATTCGAATTTTATTTGAAAGAAACTCGGGGAGAATTTCGGAATTGGCACAAGTTTTCACTGCCTCCTACTGTAGTGTCGAGAGCTTTCGCGACCTGCGCGAAGGCGCAATTCGTGGCTTTCTGCTCTCCAGCAAGATAAAAACGCATTAGAAGACCATCAAAAGAAAATGACGAACGGCACTTTAGAAAGACCTTCAGCAGGGAGTTCAACAACACAGTTTAGTCAGACGTGTAAAGAAAACTGAAGCATCTCTTTTTGTACGGCGGTTGAGGAGGGGAGGGAAAAACTGCGACTCGGGCAAGACAAGTGAAGTTGGAAGAAAGAGAAGTTTCCCCCGCAAAGAAAAGAAATCGAATTGGACGTCTTCGCGGCAAACGAAGATGTATTGGGTTAGTGTGCACCTAGGCACGGCGGCCGGCAGAGGAGAAGCTTTTATTTTCAGTACTGTGCCGGCGACAAACTTAATAACAAAATTTCTGCGAGCACGTGGTGGGGAGAGTTGCCGCAGAGTTGGCCGAAGGCATCACGACTCGCAGATAACGAAGTTACGTCCCGTTTCTGGAAATTAATACGGAGAAGACGACACCGCACACAGACCTTTCGAGATACGGCGCCCGGGGTGGCAGACAAGGCGGGGGAGGTTAGGGTGCGAGATACAGCGGGGATTGAGGGGGAGGGGGGTAGACACCCCCGCGGAGAATCACGTTTCATCTGCGGGAAATTAGATCCGCCAGGCCCGACAATGGCGAAGAAAGCAGCTCCGAGAAGTCGACAAGAAGCGACAGCTCTTCCCCTCCTCTGAAGCTAAGGGCGCGTCGACAAGGCGACTCCCGCGACATCTACGCCCCTAAGTTCAATCAGCGGAGAGACACTTGCTGCAAACACAGCCGACATGCTACAGGCCGACAGAATTAAGAGTAATCCTGAGTCAGAGTTTGAGGAATAGTGTCAAACAATGCGGAAAGCTCCGACTTCTGAGCCAACATGCAAAACAGTGCTTCTACTCAAGATTGTCACAGACAAACTTTACATTTCAGTAACATGTATGAAAGCCATAAACACACAAACCAGAGTTCGAACTTTAATAATGTTCCAAGAATAAGTCTTACCTAAATTTTTCGCACTAAGAAATTTTGCGAGTCTGTATTAACATGAATCTATTTAACAAACAAATTCTCTAAAATGAAATTATACTAATATTCTTTAACGGGGATGGTAAAAACAAGGCAGGGTTTCCTTTAAAAAATAAAAAATAACTTTCAAATTACACTAATGGAGGCACAATTCAGTACAATTGTAGGGTGAGATGAATTTTTGCGACTTGGAAGCAAACGGCGGATCTATGGAGGAAAAAAAGGGGGATGGGTGCGTACTGTCCCAAGCGCCGGCTTAGAGGGGTGCAGGTTTCATGTATTTCTACTAAAATGTTATACTGTTATTTACACGAGCGCAAAACATCGAATGCAAGATACGTTTATTACTGTTGGGATGATTGGACTGATGGAAAAAGGGGAATGGAAAGGAGAGAGAAAATGAGAGGAGGAGCAAATCACAAATCTTGTCCCAGGCGAAGGAAAAGCCTTGATCCGCCCTTGCTTGGGAGGATGGCAACACTTCAGGATATTTTGACAGTCCAAGTTTTGAAGGATCGTCTAAACTGTTGCCCCTCTAGGTTGAAGTTTAATTTAAGTTACGCCAGAATATGTCGCTTCTTCCAAGGGGTGACAATTCAGAAAATCCTTCAAATATACATCTGAGAGAAAATTCTTGAACGACTGCCCTTCCAACCGGCAAAACTTTAGTCAGGTGGTAGAAATAAAATTTGAAACGCACAAATACTTAAAGCAAATATCGTTTACATTTGAAAAAAAAAAAGTATTTTTTAATTTAAAAAATACAGTTCCTAGATTTCCGTGCTATTTCAGAATTCCCGATGAAAACAAAAGCGCCAGATATTACAATCAGCTGCGAATTTGTCTTTCTTGATTTGTGTCAGCATCTTCTGGTTCGCAGACGAGTATTTACTATCATATCTGTGTACACTATGTTCTTAACATATTCCCAGAAAAAAAATCTCCTGTGCTTAGCGGCGGCCACGCGATCGATTCGCCTGTACCCAGCAAAATGATTAGAAATCTTGTCTAATGCATGTCGAACTAGATTGCTCTAACGGGGTGGTGTTCCATCTTCTTGGAGAAAAAACCAAGCTAAAATATCTTCCGCTGCAATGTCACCCAATTGCGGAAACCATGTTCTAACATGTCCCAGTAGACATAAGTGACTTTTTAAAAATATAAACCGTTACACAACGGCCAAAACGCAATAAGCGTTAAAAAGTTATTTGAACCAAGTATTCTTTTGTTTGAGGCACAAACGGTGAAGGCGATAAGAACTTCAATACGTGCGTTAAACATCGCTTGGACGAGGTGACGCAACGGTAACACGTTGGAATCGCATTCGGGAGGACCCGAGTTCAATCCTTGGCTCCGGTCACCTTAATTTTGATTTTCCTTGGTTTCCCGAAATCGCTTCAGGTCAATGCTGGTATGGTTCCTTAACAAAGGCTGCTGTCATTTTACTAAGTTGTCTCACCGTTTCTAAAGACCTCGCTGTCGATGAGACGTAAAACCCACTTAATTACATGTACACCGTTGGCCGATAAGCGAAGAATACTTAACTAGCGTGTAGTGTTTTCATAGAAATTTTTTTTCAAGCATTGACTATTACTACTTGTGGAATGTTATGTGTAAAAATGTCATATTGTTTTACGGTTACGGCTGGCATTTTTCCAGGTACAGCAATGTCAAAAAGAAATTCTGCTACGTTTGAGGAGCAGGCAGTCATGTATTTAATGAAAGGACAGTATTTTTAAAATTATGGAGACAAAATTTAAATTGTGTATTTTATTCGTAGACAAATGCATTGGAAACTATTTTAAACGCTATACAAGAACAATTACTTCCCGTACAACGCTACAGTACGGCTCACGTTCCAGGTCCAAGAATCCTCATCCTTATGCGAGCTGCGTTGATGTTCCATAACTGCGTGTGATGGCTCCCCCCTCCCCCCAACCCTTCCCAAACAAAATGTGACAGATCGCAGGTACTCCCAGTCCCACTCATATTACAGGTTTCATGAAGTCCTCGTCTTCGTCAATATTACTGACCACAACGAAGTCAAATCTTACTTGTTTTGTCCGTAGTTTTTCACCTGCCAAAAGATGTAACATCAGACGTTCAAGCGAAGCCTTTTGCGTACCACGTTGTGCACAGACGTCTTCGGAGTCTACTGCAAACTTTCATCATGCTAGCGACTCTCCTGGGCACGCGTACACAATGCCACGTCCGATGAAAGTGGTACCTCAAGTGTCTTCCATTTTAACACACTGCCAGTTTCCATTAATTTCTTTACCCTCCCGTGGAAACTTGTCCGTAGACGCATAACCCCGCGACCTCGCGAAGGTAACTGCATTTGCGTGTAACAACTGATTTAGTTTTAATTAACCAAATCATACACCGTGCCTTCAGCTGTGGCGTAATTATCACTGAACTGAAGCACGAGATCCGGCAAGGTTACGTTGCGCAAGCATGCCAACCTCTGATGCACGCATTCCGCTAAACAAAACTCGAAAATTCCCTGCGAATGCTCTATGTGACTGAAGTTTAACTCCCTTTACTACATTAACTATCACCATTTCAAGCCCTGGAGTTTTTTATTTTCATAAACACTCATTCCCGACAGTTTAGTGGCTGAACCTAAATCAAGCTGGGAAGTGTAAATAGGGCAACATTATCATGCACACCAAGTGTCCATCTCTTCTGCAAGGATGTGAACTTGCGTGCAAGCTTTTACTAAATATGTTAAAACAGTGATATCAAAACTACAGCAAAGTCCAGAGTCTGAATGCATCTATCCTACTTCAAGCTTGTAATGATGCGGTAAATTTCAAGTCGCAACTATCTGAATGTTCTATCTTTCCGAATTATGTTAAGCAATAATGATTTATCAGGTACGCCAACCAATGAGAAGATAATTATTAGTGGATCTATTCGGGACTTATTTCCAGCCGAAAAAAAAAATTTCAATTAGGATTAGTTGGAGGGAATTAAAAAATGCGTAAAAATGTTTCCGTTAAGAAATTCAACTGTCTGTAAAAATACGCACTTATTTACGCTTATGTTTACATGTAAACTTATTTATGGAGATTAAACATAATTGTAATGCTGGCAACGAAGGTTGTTTTGACGTTATTTGTTTATATCAATACTTTTATACTTATGCTACTTTATTACTAGCACTACCGTATTTATATTACGGTGTATCAAACATATTTCTCCAAACCAGAAAGTTTACTATCAAAGTCAAATTCAAATATATTTTATTATTCTTGGCAAGACATTCGCGAAAAGTGGTCAATTTACCGTGAACAGCCCATATGAAACTTAATACTGGTGATGTGCGAAGTGAAATAGTTGATAAACAGTAAGCGTAAAACATAGCTCAAGGGCATAATAACTGATTCTACGTATTCGAACCTATTGATTCAAAACTGTTCAAAAGTGGTCGTGGACTTTAGACGTTGGCGTAGGAAATTGTCAATATTTCAATTTTTGTGCGGATGCATGGGACAGCAACCAATCAGAGAGAAGGATTTACTAAATGTCCGTAATGTTGGTTTATCCTCCAAATCAGATGAGAATAAAATGAAATGTGAAAAATAAATTTAAAAATTATGTTTCAATGTTTTAAATATTTTACACTGTGCTATTGATTTGGGCATTGTTTCTTTATTTTCCGACTATCTCCAAAATACGACTCAATTTCAAGTATGTTCAAATGTCCTTCGGACGTATTCCAGACAGCAACGAATACTTCAGATTCATTTTAAAAAATTGTAATTGGCTAAATATTTGAGCAATAATTCAATGGTGACATATTTACGAGTTTCTGGTTGCGCTCTGTGCTCATGTTTTAACTGTGAACCAACCATTTCATTCTCCATCTCTCTCTGGCAAAGTAAGGGTTGGTTAAAGAGCATGAAGGGGTGAAGGGTGGGGTGATGGAAGCCTCACTTGTGAACTAAAGGCGCTACCTCCCGAGTTCTTGACGACCCGCTGATTGTAAGCCTGCAAGAAGACTTCCGTCGTCGTAATTACATGCCACCCCATCAGCACAGTAATGAGGGTGGATTGGTAGGGAGTGGGGGGGAGACCTAGCTCGTCTCAGCGCGAGAGATCGATCACGGCGTAGTCGCACGGAAACATCGACTCCCGCGAGATGATGTAACTACCTGTCGCTGCTGCTATGATGACTGCGCCATTTGACGCCCTGCTCTGTTGCCCCCTGCCAAATGGCTACACTTCCACGTCAGATGAAACACCGGTATGGATCTGAGGAAGCCATACAAGTAGTCCTGATAAACTCGCTCTTACTTTTGGGTGCACAAGCTAGACATCAGACAACCATGCAAATACACTATAAACCAAACCAGACAGATTGAGAAATTCCAGAACCCGCATTGTGTTTCCACCTTAAGAGGGCGTGGTACATAATTCAACTCTGAAAACATTAATCTATAACTGTAGGTTTCTTGAAGCCAATTTGCGAAAATTAAACAATAGCAATCAGGGTTGGCAAAAACCCGGGCTTTTTTGAAAATGGCCAACCCACCTGGGTTTTTTCGGGTTTTTTCAATACAACCCGGATTTTTTCAATACAACCCGGGTTTTTTCAATACAACCCGGGTTTTTTTCAATACAACTCATTTTTTTTTTTTCAACAAAGCACTGTTCATTTTTTTTAACCAAATTCTGGTTTTGATCAGTTTCATAAACCAGTTTTACTTCTTTCAAAATATAATCTTAACAAACGGAATAAATGGTTAATGTCTTAAGTTTTGTTGCCATATAAGTACAGTATTTTTAAATTCTACTGCATAATGTTGTAACATTATAATTTCAGCGCTGTTTCAAATATTATTTTGACTTGTTAACTGTTGCACTTCTTTTTTTTCGATGTTTCCTATTTAAGAATTTTAAGATGGTAATAAAGTATAAGAATTTAAAAAAAGTTATTCATGTATGTGATCAAACTACTTCATTAAGAACCTTTTAAAAATAGTTTTCATTATTTTATTTATAGTTGTGTGAAAGCAATTCCAAGAATATTATCAGTGAAGAAAGGCTGGAGGATGGGGAGGAGATGTTAGTCACTGATAACAATGGAAACACTCCAGGTTGCAGCTGCCTGGCTCATGTGTCATTGGTCATCTCACTTTTCCTTTTGTTTAGTCTAAAAATAAAGCTCTTGTAGTTAATAGTTATCAGTACACCCCCTTCCCCTTTTTTCCTTGAGGACAAAGTCCTCCTTATATTTCCCTCCTTTTGCTATTCTATACTCTTCTCAGCAGTCAGCAGCTAGCTTCCAGTCAAGGCACACTGGTACTTCGTCTCTTGTATCATAAAGTAAATAATTAGTGCCCTGCAGGGTTTGGTTTATTATCTTTTATACTGGTACTTCTACAATGCCTTTTGTAGCAAATTCAGGAAGGAAAAATGCTACAGAATGGACTGAAGTACTGAAAGTTGATGGGAGCTGTATAGTTAAGTGCAAATATTGTCTAAGTGAAATTTCTGGGAAGATAGAAAGAATTCGTGTTCATATTTCTAAATGTGTTAAGAGGAGTTCTAATTGTTCAATGACTCTTGAACTAGACAGCGACTCTGTAGATGATGTGTGTGTACCTTCACAGTCTACTAGCTTGAGTAAAGGTAGTAAAAGTGTGTCATCAACAGTCTTAATGGCACTACCTTCAACATCTTCAGTATCTGAAAAATCCGCTCTTCATCTTTGCCGGTAGGACAAAAAATTCAAACAAAGGTTACAGATTTTACTCAGGTTACAACTTCTACTCGGAAAAAGTCACTGCATTTAAAGAAATGATACAGTGTTTGCGTCCTGGCTATAAACCCCCTAACCGACGACAGTTGGCCAATGAATTGCTAGATGAAGTACACACAGAAGTGGAAAACGCCCTTAAAGATAGCTTGAGTGATGCAACGGTTACTATCCTTCTAGATGGGTGGTCATCTGTAAAAAATGATCCTATCATTGCTTCAGCAATTTACACAGGAAAAGAAAGTTTTTTACTAAACACAGTAGACTGTGGCTCTGAGAAGAAAACAGCTGAATACTGCTGTGAACTACTCGTCAGTTTCATAAAAGAAATTGAAGAAAAATACAACCGACAAGTAAGTACATATTAAAACCCATTAATTAGTATAAATACATTTTTAGGAGCGTTAAAAGATGTTCCACTCTTTTTTCAGTAGTGTCTGACTTTGTATTGGAAGTAAGTAATAGAGAATTTTCTGTGACAAAAACAAACCCCTTGTTTATATTGTTCATTTTTAAGGTTTCTATTTTGTGTACTGCTTACATTTTTTTTAAATTTAGTGTTTTAAGATTGATTTCAACCCCCTAGTTCTTTTCTATGCTTTTAAAGAACTATATTTACCATAGAAAAACAAATTAGTCTTATCTAAATTATCGCTTACTTTATATTACTCAACTTACATATTTATTTTTAGGTATTTGCAGTTTGCTCGGACAACGAAGCGAAGATGTAGAAAATGAAGGAACTTGTCAAAACCCAGTATCCAAATTTGCTTACGTATGGTTGTTCAGCACATTATCTCAATTTAGTTGAGAAATATGTAACTCCAAACACTGTCCTCAAGCATATTCTTGAAGTTCAAAAGTACCACCGTAATCACCATCAACCTCACGTAAGTAATAACACAACAATTTTTGTTCTCCAGTGCATGGATAACTTCACTAATTAAAACTACTATTAAGAATAATCAATTTCTGTTTTAATTGTAGAGTTGGTTGAAGGAAAAAGGAGGTATGATGCCACAAATTCCCAATGAAACTCGTTGGAATTCACAAATGGATTGCATTGACACATTAATTGCAAATTACCACAAATATCAAGAGATCAGAGCAGAACAACCAAACTATGATGAAGGGATTGGCAAAATACTTGACAATGCAGGGATTTACCGTGAAGCTCTACATCTGCAGGAACAACTCAAAGAAGTCTCTGCTGACTTAAACACAGTGAGTAATGAAAATTCTGGTTAAAATATACCATTACTTTTATATTGTGCTAAGAAATATACATGAAAAATATTTTAAAGTTGACGAGAGTAGCTAACTTCTTTGTTTAAAAAAATTTAAGTAAACCTGTTCACCTCTGTTTAATTTTATTTGGAAAGTAGCATTATATTATATTTTTAAGGGGGGGGGGGCTAACTGCCTTTTGTTTGGGTAGACAAATAGGTATGTTAACTTAAGGAACTGCACAGGTATTTGCATGATGTACTTGGAGTTAAAAGTGGGGATGGGAAACCACATGGTGAAAACCCACCACTACTAATGTACTCAGCTTGGATCAAACCCACGACCCTCTAAACACAAGTCAAGTTTTACCACTTATATTAAAATAAAAAACTGATAACCGCCTAAAATACGTACATATATATATATATATATATATATATATATATATATATATATACATATATATATATATACATACATACCAGTGGCCTATTAATATTCCTTTCTGGTACTGGGTATACACATCTACAGGTGTTAAACATACATAAGACATGACATAAGAACTAGGGAGCATGCACCTTGTAAGTCTTTAGACATAGTTATGTAGTGATTGCTACATAAAAAAAAATTTTAATTGGTTTCAGTTGCAGAAGGATAATGCAACATTATCAATTGCAGTTGAGGTATGGATTAACCTTACGAACAGTGAGATACTTGAACCATACAGGGATGAAATTAAAGAAAGAATGGAGCAAGCACTGAAGCCATTTCATTACTTGTGTAATATCATTGATCCCAATAATAAAGGTACTGTGTTAGAATTATTTACTTTATTTGCATTTCAATTTTCAAGTACATGGCTTATACAATTTGTGGCCATTAGCTACGGGCACAAATTCTTACTTTTTTTTTTCTCTTTTGTATTATTGTAGGTGCACATTTAACTTCTAAACAAGAAGAAATTGCAGAAAGTTGGATAATGGACAATTACCCTGAATCTCTGCCCTAGATTATTGCATTTAAAATCATGGACACAGATTTTTACCCCAAATCTTTGTTCCATGAATCTGTAGTCACAAGTTTCTCTCCTCGTAAGTGGTGGAGGCTTGCTGAGAAGAAAATACTGCACGAAAAAAATCCTCCAAATATGTGCAAACTATTTTCAGATTTGCTTAGCTGCCCAGCGAGTTCTGCTTCAATGGAAAGGTTGTTTTCAAATTTTGGTCTTGTATGGTCCAAATTAAGAAACAAGCTGGGAGTAGACAAAGCCCACAAACTAGTTAAAGTCTATCGATTTTTGCATGGGCAGCCTTTGGACTGGTGATAGTAGATTTTTGTGTTAATTTAGTTATATTTGTGTGTGTGAACTAAAATTACAATGGAACGTTAGAAAGATGTTTGTAATTTTTAAGTAAGTAGTTGTAGTTTTGAGATAATGATAAAATTTTATAGTGAAGCTCAAACAGATAAAAATATTAACTGTTTTTGAGGTAGATGTAAATAAACCGTGTGAAAAAAAACAGGCTGGTGGTTATTCTTAAATAGAACCCATCTTCCTAAAGACTAAGCAAGTCCATTATCATCACGTTATAATATAAAAATCTTTAAATTACAGAACTTGTGATTTATTGTACTTACTTATGTAGGCCTACTTTGAGAATGTGTTTTTAACAAATACTTTAAAATTATAACTTATTAATCCAACAAAACATTTTTTTTTTTTTCAATATTTCAAAAAAACCCACGTGAATAAAACCCAGATGGGTTTTTTCAAATGGGTTTTACTGAAAAACCCCAACCCAAAACCCGCGGGTCGGGTCCAATCGTGCCAACCCTGATAGCAATCCTAGACAATAGTTTCATCCAACATTTTAAATAAAATGATTTCCAGTGTTACGAACTTCAGAGGCACAATCTCTGACGCCAAAATCTCGTGCATTTAACTGCAGCGCAAGAGATCACTTGTAACGAATTAGTAATTCTGGATAAATATTTACTCATAAAATTGGAAAATTCCATTATCTAGGATTATCATCGAGTATTTTATCCATATTGGCTTCGAAAAAAGAGTAGGAATCGGTGTCTTCAGCGTTTATTTATCTACCATGCATTCTTAAGAGTACTGTGTACCGGTTTCAGATCTCCGCGTTAGACGCGCGGGAACAGCTGAGCGATAAGAGCCAGAGCACCATTCTCGACGATAGACACATGGTCTCTATTCGCAGCGCGCAAAACTGGCGTGCAGTGTTTTCCTAGAACTCTTTTTCCTGTGGGACTAAGTTGTGACCCTAAAATTTTATTTTTGCATATTATGAACTAAAGACCAATGCACGCACATTATTATGCATTTTACGGATTCAGGTCCTATTTTCAGAGTTACAGCAGTCTAAAAAAGCCGTGTTTAGCAATTTCCAGAGGCCCCAAAATCATGTTACTAACACGCATACTGAATTTTCAAAAAGTGGCATACGTAGTTTCAAGCGGGTGTTCTTTTAATAGATAGCAAAAAGAATAACTCCGGCAGTTTCGAGTAAAAAAAAATTCGCGTGACACTCCACAACACTATTCAACGGCCAAGTACACAATCCTCTTAAGCCAACAGATTACAGCACGCATTTTATTAAAGATATACGCTGTCAAAATAACAATGTGCACATAAAATTTCTTTTCTCAACGAGTAACCAATTTTGTTGCTACAGCCGAACATAAATAACAAATACAAACCGTAGTACGCAAAACACACAAAAAGAAAACACTCTTGTTAGAAGAAAAGTGATAAATTATTCAGTAGTGCCACCTCATGCCACTGGGTTATTTTTCTCATGGTTGTTATTAGCATAGAGCTGTCCGGTACTAGTCTCTTGTAGGCTATTTGAGCCAAGTTCGTGTTACTCTTGCATTTGGCCATTTTGACAGATACATTTTGAAGGGCTCTTAGCCAATATTAAGAAATCCCCTCAATGCATGCACAATCATGAAACACCAGTGTCTCGGCGAGCAACTAATTGGCAGCGGTAATTTTCTTGAGTACACATATACTTTGAGAGTTCGGCAAACATGTCAGTGAATCCGCGAAATATTTTGTCTCTATGCAAGTGATAAATATGCCCATAGACATAACTGAGGAACATAAATGTTAATATTAAGAATAACAAATTCCTGCATATTATCCAGGAAGTAACGTTTACACAGATGCAATATGATTTCTGATCTTGCATAAATAACTTTCTCTAACACATCGAAAGAAATGTTAATAAATAGGGTGCAGTAAAGAACAGTTACATAAATTGTTCTGGACGGCGGGTCTCCAAATATTTTCGAGATGACCGTTTATGTCAGCAAAGTGGTAGAATATTTGTAAACTAATAGGTTGTGTACTTCCATACATTTACGCTATTTTCGTAACGTGTACCAACATTAAAGGGGATGTAGCGCCTAAGCTTATTATAGATAATCGAGGCTCAAAAATCCGTTGATTACACTTTCCTACACCTTACTGCTTTATTACATAGTCACAGACTATTATTATGAAGCACTGATGGCAGATAGGAAAATTATTTATCTGCCATTACTACTCCAAAAATAAGACAGTCTGAGACACTGTAGTGATGTAGTAAGTTGTACAAAATTATCATTTCCTGATTCTTGAACATTTGCGATAATAAGCGAAGGCAAAAAGTTATGTCGAAAATAGTGAAAATTCACTGCTCTGGCATACCATTCCCCTTAAAGGAGGGGACTCAGTCAGATATTTATCCGCTTTTTGTAAAATTTTGAGAAGAGAAGTGTAAAATTTGCGATAATAGCGTGAACAGTTTACCTTAAGGTACAGTAAAAACATCAGAGTTGAACTTTCAACGTACATTTGGGCTGCAATCAGTAGAGAAAATAAACAATATACAGTAAAGTGACCGATTACGGCCTAAATGTGAGTTAGAAGTTAAAATGCTATACTTGTTCCGTAGCTCAAGATAAATACAATTCACGCTATATTCGCTAAATTCATACTTTTGTTCTAAGAATTAAAAAAAAAAAACCGGTAGATAAATTATTTCAACATGGCAACGCCAGCTTCACCCAGCTTGCTAATTCTCGTAGCAATCTAAATCAACGCAAGGCTAATTCAAAGTTTATTTTAATTATATTTGCCTCAATCGCTTTCCATGACTGAAGTTAACCTTCCACTAGGAAAAATATATCGAAAATTGCATGTTACTATTACTTTAAAAAGTCCTGAGTTACATTTGCGCATGTACCTAATGCTACTTTAAGAGCTTTAGATAATTATTTATAGACTGTGTTAGTGTTCTGTATGCAGCATTAAGAACACAGTGAATATATGCAATTTTATTGACTTTTTTTTTACCAACGCAATCATAAAGGCGGAAATGAACACGATATGCCAACCATAGACTTCACTCGTAATGAAAGTAGGAGAATATCTACGATATAAACTAGCCATGACCACAACGTACATTTAAGTCCATGGTACGTAGTTTTTCCACATTAGTATATAATTCACTCGAGATTTTAACAGAATGCTTCGATAAAATCCCAGACTAATAGCAGTCATACGATACACCATTCTGTGCAGAAGTTTTGCAAAATAATGCACAGTTGATCCGCAAAAGATCATTTTGCACGTTTACGTCTCGTTTTCGTAACCTTGGGTGCAATATCTGGAAAACTGGGAGGTTTGTTGCTATCAAAAGGTGGCTAAAGTATGATATATTTGTTGAAAAACAAACAGGGTAAGGATTCTCAGGTATTAGTATTATGAGGATTTAAACTTTTTTTTTTTAATCTTCGCCAAGCAACCAGGCGTTGCCGAAACTAGAACCCAATTATATCCAATTATGCAATATGTTCTGGTGGCAATCATATCGCCACCAACAGCAAGGGCTTGGAAGGGAGGCTTAGTCAGGATCATAATGTACAACGTTCGGTCTACAGTACTGAATCAAAATAATTTCACGTAAAGTGGTATGGGGAAAAAAGCCAGGCAATAAAAATACCTACGCTACCGTGAAAATGCAAGCTAGCTTCGTTTGCAACACCGAAATTGAGAATTCGCGCAGTTACATAGGAGAGGGGGAAAAAAGAAGGGACGGGGTTTGAGGGTAAAGC
>PNEQ01051171.1:59391-84117 GCA_003012365.1 Medauroidea extradentata
GAGACCCGGCACGGTTTGAAATTTAAAAATAGGGGCTTCTCTTTCCAGTTGGTTTATGGATGCATCTGCCATAGGAACAAGAGAGAGGGAGGTGAAACAACCCGTTCGCAATTAGTAATTTACTGCGAGGTCATATTTAGGTCGGGGGTTGATTGTAAGAGCATACCACAGTGGCGGATCCAGCTCTAGGTTATTTTTGGGTTGGGAGGAGGGCTCATTCTTAAAAAATAGTTATGGTCACACCCCGAGTCAAAGAAGTGGGGTACGGCCCCCTGCTCCGGAAAATAATTAGTTTTTAAGGTAAAAACTTTTAACTAATTTTCTAAACAAAATTTTTATATACAATTTTTTTTATTTTACAGATAAACTATACATACAAGGTCCAAGGGGATGGGGCAGGCCCTATGGACCCCCCCCCCCCCCTGGATCCGCGCCATAACCAGTCCGAGTTCAAAAAGCATGAACTGTATGTCAAGGTAACAAACGTGTTCCAGGAACTAGCATGTAGGTTCGTGGGGGGGGGGATCTGGAATTAAAATTGGGCTGAGAGTCTTAAAGTTGACAAATTTTACGTCACTAAGAAATTAGTTCAGCGCGCATCACTTGACTCTCGAAAAATACGCGTGGGTGTTAAGTAAATAAAAATTACAAACACCGGTAAAATATATATTTGTATCAGAGAGTAATAGCCGCAAATTTTAATTTCAATCCTGGATAGTTGTTTTAAGTTTCACCATAACTTACGGGTGAAAAATAATGAGACAACATTATGAAGTAAAATATTTGATGTATTCAACAGTTTCCCATGGAGAATTCCATCAACAAGATAGGACATTCAACAATTCAATATAAAAAACTAACATGCTAGATATTTTTATTTTTTTAGAGACCCAGATCATAAGTCCTGAGGCACACAATGTTATGTTTCTACACCGCCAATCAGAGCCACCGACAAAATAAAGGGGAAAGGAGGGAATAATAATTTGAGGCCTTGGGCAAGAAGTGCGCCGTGTTACATATAATAACGCCATGTTTAACTGCCGATAGATGTTAAACTGAGGAAAAGCCATACACAAGGGGTTCCTTTGCATGTTGTAGGATGCCTAAGGCAAAGGAGCTACGGAAATGTTGCTGCTAAAACAATTGAGGACGTAACATTTAAAAGGGTATAGGTACCAGTTTCGACAAAAATGAGTTAGGTTCATAGAAAGGTGCCAAAACATTAGGTCGAAGACATACCTCCAAGTGCTATCTCCTAGTGATATCCATGAGCATCGTACATCAGCACAATTAGATGGTTGGATTAACATCAAAGCTTTCTAGTTCACTGAAAAAAATATAAATTGATGTTCATAAGTGTTTTGTATTAACTACTATTCGCTTGCTCCTATTTACTACTTTCCTATTGTAAAAAAATATGTGAACGCAATTGAATTATTCCTTGTACATTTGTTTGTCGCGATATACTATTTTCGTCATTATCTCGAAACTTTCCTTTTGGCACTTAGCCCCTTACGAATGTTAAGTCCTCAATTAGCAATGCCAAACACGTGAAATCGTCTTTAACACCACGGGATGCTACGTATAATACATGGCTCCACATACATTAAGTACATTCATAACTTTCCGACCTCTCATCGGTTTTAGTCCAACTTATTTTGACAGTCGGATAAGCAGCTGGCTTGCTTATCAAATGGATGATAACGTTGTGCTAAGGCGTTTATCCCCCGTTCCTATTTTCGCACCACTTATTTTTTAAAGACTAAACAAGAGAGCAGACATCAAAAATCTGCTGAGCAATTTTATTCAAAGCAGATTTTTACAATGTTGACTATTTTCAAGACAGTAGACCTAAATACTACAGTTTCCGCTAATTATCTAATAAACGAAATTTTCGTTACAGACTGTTTCACGGTAAAGTGAGCACTGCTTAAAATTTTTCTTTCAACCATCTTGGCTATTATTTTTAATATGAGAAATTCCTTGAAACAAAAATCACTGTAAATGTTTCACCACTGTCAATACCCATCATCGGCGACCCCAATAAAATAAATCTATTGGATATTATAGGTGTTCGGGAGTGCTTAGTTTAAATTGAACAGACTATATTTGACTTACGAAACCGTATAATTTCTTTAATTGAAAAACTTATCTCTCACGTCATAAACGTTATTAAGGTTATGAGCCATCATTTCTACCACTTTTACAGCAAATATTTTTTTTATTCCTAAACGACAGCAGGTATCGTAGAAACTGTTTTACAGTTATGTTCAAAAATGTTTATAGTAATTAGCATAATTTTGTAAGACCAAATGTTTTATAGATTTCGGTAACTATGCAATTAAGGAAATTGTGTATTTTGTCTAGTAAAAATTAGTTAAGACGGTGTACACGGTTTTGAACAAAACTGTGCAACACTTGTATGATATTTGCTCTCATTAAGGAATTAAAAATAATTGTCGTTAAAGGAGCAGAAATGATGGATCATGGCCTTAAACAAAACTGCCTAAATATACTTCTAATATCTGAGCTATTTTAAGCGTGAGAAATAATTATCGCGGAAACCGCATAAACACGGGATCATGGCTTTAAGAAAGACGGTAAAAGTTAAGGTTGGAGGGGGGTTGTTCTGCAGCTCAACCGCCAGCCAGCATATCATATTATTATGTATAACCGAGTTCTCCGCTAACGTCGTATGTCACGGAAGCTGGTCGCACATCTGCTCATACCAAACCCCGCCAGCAACGGAAACACGCACGTATTCATTACGAGGCAGGCAGAGAATAAAACATGGGCTCTGCGAGGCCGGTGAGGACTGGGAGGTGGGGGGTGGCGAATGGCAAATGTGGCACGCACTGTTTGTTCTCCCGGAACAAAAGTCGCGGGGGAGGGGAGCAAATGTTTGGGTGGTGAATGTTTCACGGTCCATTTGGCCGCCATATTGGTGTTTGCGCACAGCAGCAGGTATTGACGGGCGGCAGGGTTGCCACGTGTACTGCTACCGCAGCGAGTCGGCACTCTCTACTGTCGTGCTGTGTAAACTGCATGGCGACCGTCGAACAGGCCTACCTCCCAATTTGACTCCCTGCACACCGGCCACCCCGAACCTTCCCAATCTCCGGGCAACACATGGTAGCTTCACGCTAGAAGCCTACTCTAGCATTCCGCCGCAATTAAGGAATACCACACATGCATCGACAAAAGTCTGTTGTTTAGCTACATCATTCACTTTTATACTTGAAATTTTAATTTTATCTGCTACTTGAACACGTCTAGTGAAATATTACTATGTTTGTTATGTAGAATATTCTCATGTTCCCAGTTCAGCACTATTTTTACTTTCGATAAAGTGTAGTCTGCCGTCTATTGTCATCTTTCGTGGAAATATACTATTACGGGATTGCTACATAGTTGTTTTGTATGCTCAGATTACATTAAGAAATTATAAATAAAAATGCAGTTATTGGCATTTCATAGGTTTACATTGCAACGGATATTTGTCTGTTCAGATTATTAAAAATTTTAAGAGGACGACAGATACATGTGAAACCCACAAGTTCCTAGCAATCAAGTTTTTTTTTTTTTTTTCAGTATTTTTCAGTTAATTCATAGAACTAAAGCATGACACGTGATACTGTTACCAACTGCGTATTTATTTTCTTCTCTAGATCTGTAGCGCAATTTTCTCTTTATGTCATCGAACAAGGGCAGAAAACTTGACTTGTAATCGGGATATCGGGGGCCGGACCATCCCGATTTCTGTTTCCTAGGTTTTTAATCGCTCCAGGTAAATTCTGGAATCGTCCCTACATAAATAGGCCATTGCCGATTCTTTCCTTCGTTTCCAGTCGATCGCAGTCATAAATTCCGCCCGTAACGACCTCGTCGTTGAGACGTTATGTCCTAATTACGTAACTACCTACTCTCGTTTTGCGAAGAATGGGCATACTGCATGTTCATGGATGTATGGTACAACTTTTGAAAGATGAAAGAAAAAGAGGTAATGTTGTATGGTGCAAGTTTATTGCCGCATATCATGAGAGAAATTCGCAGTTGAAAATTTACATTAAAAACCAACATTTGTTAAATAACCAAAAGTAATGAGAAACAAATGTCAGTATATGCACTTTAACAACTGTATTTGCATATGTGAAAAAGTTTTCTAGTACTGTACACCATTAGATAATATAGTTGTTCGAACCTCTTTGTATCGCGTTATTCCTTAATTTTAGGGTTCCTTGTTTACTACGTCTATTTTCTCGAGAACTATCTAATAGAGGATGCTGCGACAAGAAGTTTTCTTTGTTCGTTCGGGTCTTGTGATACAGTGTCATTTAATAACAATGCAGGGTAAAAATTATACATTAAGGTGAAAGGTGTCCGAAACCATTCTTTCACAGATTGCCGGTATTACTAAACCGCACCCAAGATTTCATTAATTATTTCTCCTTACAATTTTCTGTGTTAAGAAATGCTGGTTTACACTGTAGATTTTAGAGTTTTAGAATTTGCGCCAGCCCAAATAAGTTAACCTAAAATTTTATAAGAAATCTCACAAAATTTGTAACATACTTTAGTTAACAACTCGGTATGTATATTTGGCACATGAAGTAGGCCTATGGGTGTCGAGAAATATGGGATAAACAGGGAGATAAACAAGGGAGGAAGTGTGCGTCCGTGCACATGATTGTACTATTCGTGGCGAATACCTAGCACGATGCCTCCAGCCAAGAGTGTTGTGCAGGCAATATATGTCGCAATTATGTTTTCTGGTCTGAATGCACACTGTCGCACCATTGCTAAGAGTACGTAAGTTTTTGCCGGAAATGTGCCACACAGTAAAAAAATCCCTTGAGGCGGTTTAGCTTGTGGTAAGTAATTTTTTAACCACAGAAGATAAAGCTAGTTGCATTTACTTCACATTTATTTTGTATGTAAACTTTTATTTGAACAAATTCGTAACCAAAAGTCCGCTTGAAAAAACCTGAACTAACTCAACTGTTAAGATGAACTACTTTAATGGATACACAATATTTCGTTACCATCACTATAAACGGGCAGTCTTCCAAATACATACATTCAACTTTTATACGTTTAAGACTTTCACGCAGTCGATTTACGCCTTTAGTAAACACTACACACAATTTTCTGAAAAGATAACAAAACTTCAATAAATTCTCCGCAGCAGTTTTGACATTCTAGAATAAATAAGAATTTTTAACTGAGTAATATAAAACAATTTATATAACTTGTAAGTAAATAGTACAACTTTCATAAATGTTCCAAGAACACCCTAATGTACGTATTGTTACGGACACCACCGCAGCGCTCACCAGGCAGGAGAACTGCAAGCGCGGAACGGTGTTATGACAACACTTTGAAGGTTACCCTCAATATTGAGAGCAGGCCAACTTATATAACGAGGGGGCAGGGCCACGACAGGGGTTGTTCATCGGACCGTCAGCTGGGGTATCTCCAGGTCGACTAGGACGCCGTCCCCCTGCTGACCAACTTCGTTATCCGAGGGCCGGACGTGTGGGACGCCGCTCGTGACCCGGGCAGGTCACGACAGTGCTCACGTGCGATAACGTCAGAGTGCCGACGGCGCCAATACTCAGTGGTAAGCCGCTTGGAACTGAGTTCCAATGTACTTGTATATAAGCTTCCCTGTATTCAGGCCTTAAGCCAAGGTTGTACGACGCCAATTGTAAAGCTGTACAGTGTACTTTCCATGCAAACTAAAGTGTCTTCTAGTCAGTATTGTGGCGTTTGGCAACTGTCTTTAATCCCTGGTCGCAGCATTTAGGAGCCACAGTTGAGTGGTGGAGACAGTAGTAGCCTCCAGTCTGAGCACGCCACCCTTATGTTCATCCAGAGAACTATATTAAAAAGTGAATGAGTATGCAAGCAGATGTCACAGTTCTTCAGTAGCCGCCGTCGTGGACGGTTCTGTTTTTTGGATCCTGTGTCGGGAATTCGGCACATTACGTGTTTGTGATGTCATGGAAGTTTCTAGAGTTTGATAGTGTTTTCTCTTAATGGATATTGGTTATATTTATTTATTTATTGACTTGTTTCGTTTATTGATTGGAGTTATTGGTCGTGGGCGAAAGCTAGAGGCCACTTTTCACGCAAAAAAAAAATGCAAGCAGATGAATGCCTGTACTTAAAACAAAAGTGTCACTTGCGATATAACTACTTTGCAAAGTCATCAGTGACTAGTACGCACAATTTTACACAATGACAAAGTAGGAAAAGTCTGCATGATCCACCATTCCGACTTCTAATACGATAATTATTTTTAAAACCTTAATTGGAACATATCTAAAAACTGTTTCACAATCTAGTTAAAATTGTTTTTATTACATAGTATGTTTATAGACGACCATTATATAATCTATTTGGCTAATTATTTCATTAATGAGAATTTAGTTAACGGCATGAATAGCTGAAACCATTGTGTATTTTTTCTCGAAAAAAAAAATAGTCAACATAGTATATATTGTGTTTGACAAACTGTGCAATAGTTTTTCGATATCTGCTCTCGTTCAGGGCTAAAAAACGAACTATCGTAAAATCAGTAGAAATGATGTACCATAACGCGACCTTAAGGTACCACTATAGCATTCGCCTGGAGCGAGTTCGGTATTCGAATCCGGGTCCACCCGAATTAAGAGTCCAACGTGATACCGTTGCATCACTTCGCTCGGTTTGCTGTTAGAAAACGTGTTCTGTGGTATAGGTGGTTCGGGATAAAGTGAGCACTCGAAAAAGCCCTGCTAAAGATCTACTTTCAGACAATTCGTATCTTTCCGCGCGTAACGGTTACCAACGGGACATGTCTAACCTCTGGACACGTCAATGTATGCGCGTGTACAATAATTTCTGTAGTCAGCATGAATCGATACTATTTATTAAAAACAAGTTTATTAATTATAAAAAATACAATTACATCAATTTTGGTTGAGTTTGTTTCTATATTGTTGTATTTAAATGGAAAATTACATGGAACTATATTGAGTAATTTCGCTGCCAACTATACAAGCAGTAAGACAACAATGTTAAATTGTATGCAGTAACGGCTAGTGATATTTTTCACATGTTAATTTTTTAGTGCTCACTTTATCCTGAATGACCTATAGAAGTATTTTGAGGGTGTAATAGTGTTGGGGTAGCAACTTTCCTAAGAGACTCATCTAACTTTAGTCGCCGGCAGTTGTGTTCAAAGACTGCGTAGCCCAGCACGTGAGAGCTGGGTGTGATGGCGGTCAAATGGTCCGTCCCTGGGGGAAGTGCGGGAGAATGGGGCAGAGTGCACGCAGCAGTCTAGACGCAAGTGTGCGACGTTAATGGAGCGTGTCGAGTATTACTCCCACGCGACCTCTAATGGGGCCACAGCAATATCAGTTGTCCTTAATACAGCACCTCTCCTCGGTTAGCGCAGTCGCTAGAGCATTCTCACCAAGACGACCCAGGCTCGATTCCCGGCGTGGTCGACCCCCGGATTTCGACATGTGAGAATCGTGGCTGATGAAGTCGCTAGTCGGCAGGTTTTCTCAGGGATCTCCTGTTTAGCCTGACCTTATCACAGCGCCTCTCCATTCTAGGGTTTAATTTCATGCAATCAAGCAGAAGTTGAGTTGTTCATGGAGTACAATATGAATAGCGTAGTTGCACCAAGTGTAATAGTATTGGTGGCTATGTGTGAAACAAGGTCTTACTGCGTAAAGCATAGCAGCGGAGCAGTGATCGGTGTCGCGAAGCACCCGACCTTTACTCTTGATAGAACTATTTTCGTCCGTAAATACGGTGATACCACACGACTATTCCTGCATTTAGCTTAGTCTTTATTATTGTCTCAGCGTCCTCCAGGAGATCACAAACAAGTTCAGGTCTAATTGTGAAAGTGACATGAATTTCCCGTTGTTGAAATTCTAGCTTGTGCGAAAGTGAAACATACCACACGATTGAATCTGAAGAATACACTCATTTCGATCCGCGACACTATTTCGCAGTTAGAACCGACTCGTACGATTTCAGAACAGATTTACTCACTATCACAAACGTCACCGTGTAAGTTGGTAAAACGGTTATTTACAAGACAATATGTTATCACTTGAGCATTAACCAGATCTGATGGTAGAAGAAAAACAAATGCTCACTTTACCTAACACGCTACGCTGAAGAGTTCAGAACTGCAAGATTCTGCGATGGAACAAAACTCTCCCGACATGGGTAAAAAAAAAAACTGAATGTAC
The DNA here is from genome assembly GCA_003012365.1 of Medauroidea extradentata. Lineage (NCBI taxonomy): Eukaryota > Metazoa > Arthropoda > Insecta > Phasmatodea > Phasmatidae > Medauroidea > Medauroidea extradentata. Next base: position 67,650 of record PNEQ01051171.1, read on the forward strand.
GAAATTACACTAATAGTCCTATTTCACAAATATTTCTTAATACTTATAACTCATACTTCCTTTTTTTCAATGAACTTTTAAAACTGTAGTTAATAAATTATGGCACTGTGATCTATTCTGTGCGTATTATTTTGGTACCGTTATTATTTTCAAACCAAAAATACTTTTCTTTTTAAAACAAAAAATTGATTTATTATAAGAGTCAAATACAGTGCTAGGATAAATAATAATAGTACTTGGCACAAATGTAAGATTTTGTCCAGGTTATTGCAGGGTAAGTCAGATCTGATGAGACCCTAGGAAAGCCCCAGGATCTCATAAGAGGGAGGAACTGCGAGGCACTACATCTTGCGAACTACGACTCTTGGAAAGCGCGCAGCTGCAGAGAACATAGTCGCTGGAGGACCTAATGAAATCCTCCGGCTAATATATTTCATATCTACTACCCACGAATGTCTGAGCCAGCGAGCTGCATATTCATGTGCCGAGGTCTCACCATCATTGATGGCCCTGCTGAATATTCCTGAATGGGATGTTAAGGACTCCCCAGGCTCGCTCGGAATGCCGGCAGGATGTGAGAAAAGGGAAAGGAGTTGAGGGAAATGAAGCAAGAAGGGTAGCGGAACAGGCGTAAAGACTATATTTCCGTCCGTCGCGCAGGGCAGTATTTCATTAGGAACCGTGTCACACGAGCGCCTACCAAGACGGTGGGTAGGCTACTGCGCAATACGTACCTGAAACGCGGGTTGTAGATCAAATTTACTGACGGCGTACACCTTTTTGGAAGGGTTAATAATTAGCATAAATGTGACTCCACATTGGGGAAAATTACACTGGCACAATTACTTCGTGTCAAATGAATTCTGAAACACGTAGAACCAGAAAACTTAACCTTCGTTTGCTGACACGAGCATACTTTATCAGAAGCCCTACGAAGTAAATTATCAATTTCACTAGTCTATGCAAGAAGAGGGGATATTCCCAACTAAACGTAAAAACAAACACTGCACTCATTATACCAGAACCCGTTTTTTTTTTTTTCATATTATTTAACGATATGTTTTTTTTTAACTTAAGTATTACTAACAGTTATTTTTATTTTTAAAATAAACTCACTACACATTATGTGTCATATTACTTCCCTACATTGATATTAGCCGACAAGTTTAGTGCATGAATATCTAACAACATATTAGAAATTGTGGGAAATTCACCCCGGTACACAAGTACGTAAATTAATTTCTGACTGAAATATTTTCCAGCTAGAACGTTGAACGTGTCTAGCTAACACTTAGACTTGCACCCGACACACCCAAGATGTGCTGGCGTCTTAAACACATTTATGCTCCAGGGCGAAATGTCGACCTTGGGTGCAAATAGTTCCTCAATAATTAAGATGTTTTAAGTGCGTGAAATCTGAATTTTTTATTTTATGAAATAGTGTTAGTTTTGTAGACGGCAGTTGTTAGCACAGTTTCCTCTAACGAAACCAGTATATCTTCCATAGTTCACATAACGGTACATCAAAGTCAAAATCTGCGTATTGCGTTGTAAAATTAGTAGTGAAAACCAAGCGACTTACGTGAAATAAATCATAGTTAACTGTCATCCCATATGGTACGTAATAGAACATTTATAAACCTGCAACATAATAATTAGAATTTAAAAAAACTGAATGTACAGGGAAAAAGTTAAATACACAAATATTTTCATTGTAAATTTTTTTAAATGTTACATAGTTAATGGTATGATATTTCACTGAATTATTTCGCGCAAGTAAGGCAATTGGTTTTCATTATTTACATGGCAGCGCAATATGCTGATTTTGACTGATGCACCATTGTCAGAAAATTATGCTAGTTTGGATTTTTAAGAGGAAACATTGCTTACGGAGTAGCGTAAAAAAACTAGCACTATTTCATAAAATTACACATAAAATTATGATTTTATCACACTTTAACACCGTTAAACAGTCTGCCACGCACTGGGTTATCTATTATTATGCAACACGCGACACGTCCGCCAAGCCCTAGGTTATTGAACCGTTTTTCAAAACCGCATAGAGCGAACTGACATACAGGCGATTCGGTATAAAGTGAACACTAAAAAAAAAAGCCTTTCCAAAGTTCTATTTCCAGCCAATTCGTATATTTCCGTGCATAACTGCTAGCGACTGATAACGTCTGACATGTACGGACACGTCACTTCATGTTTGCGCGTGTGAGATCAATTGTTCAGTCAGTCTGAATCGACAGAGTTCGATAAAACAAGATTGAATATATATAAAATACAATTATGTCGATTTCGGTTGATTTTGTTTCAGTTAATTTAAGTAGGAAATACACGGAATAATGTTAAGTAATTTTGCTGCCAACCATACAGGTAGGAAGGCAACTATAGTTAATGTTAAATTATATGCAATAATGGTTAGTGATATTTTTCAAAGGTTAAATTTTTAGTGCTTACTTTATCCCGAACGACGTATACACTACATGCAGGTGTTAACTTCAGCTCGTCGATATGTAGATCAGGCCTAGTAAGTCGCAAGCGATTGGCTGATGGGAGAAAGTGGATGGCGTCACGTTCGTAAAGCGCATATCACAGCACAACTCCCCATCGCAATTCGGCACAGGTTTTCGGAAGTAGCTGTTGTCGCATCGGCGACCAGAGGATTTTTTTTCTCCCCAATGTTGGATTTTCATCCCCTCTCTAGACTTGATCCTCTTTGAGCGAGGGCTGGCAGTACGTGTTACGCGAGGCGTAACGAGAACCCGTCGACGAGTTTAAAAGCGCGAAGGTCGAGGAAGAGGGGCAGAGTTCGCGGAAAACTTCCTCCACCGTGTTATCCGGGGCAATATCAAGAGCAGGAAAAAATTCCTAACTTCCATGCGGTGCCGAACTTGGGTTTTGTATTTTTTTCCTCCGCCTGACGCGATGAGGAATTGCTGACGAGACCTGGGCGGGGTTGGAAGAGCACTCGGTGTAAGAAATTGGACCGCGCGTTACGTCAAATCACACCTCGCCGAGTTCGCTCGGTGCAAGGTTGGGGGTTGTCTTATTACTAAGCGTCTGCTCTGACTGGTCGGTAGTGAAGGACCAAAGTTCCCAGCGTCAATAGCATCGGCGTTCTTTATTCGCTCTCAAAATGTTTTACTAAAAGCAGCTGCACATCATTCAACTTATCGATACTCATGGTGTTACTTAAAAATTACAGATTTTTTTTCCTTCGTTCTAGGTTTCTGATGCAAGATAATTTTGTAGAAGCTTAATACTCTTGCGAAACCGTGAGTTAGAAAAACGTGTTTTATTTTGGGAGGCAATGAAATGCGAAATGAGACGCTATATATGTTGGAGGTAGGTTAGAGTTTTTCGCATTTTGAACTGTTCAAAACCGAGTAAAAATTTTTTTGTAACCTGCTAATATCTTATTTTTGTCCAGTAAGTACAGTCTGTCAGAACCTGCTATGTAATAACCGTATCCTGGGCTAAATTTAAACAAAAAAGTAGAAAAATGTTGTACGATGAAATGAAGTGAATTTGGTCAGCGCTCTAACATCTAGGTCTTAAGCGCTGGTGAGGGGTGACGTGCGTGAATGGAGCGGTGCAGGAATGAAGAGGCGGGAGAAAATTAAGATTCCGAGAATAACCGCCGACCAGCGGCATAGTCCGGTACGATTCCTACATGTGAAAATTCAGAGACCGACCCAGCCGTGAATCGAATCCGGATCGTCGTGGTGGGAGACGAGAACTAACCACTGCGCTAACCGCGGCCCCTTGTGCGATGAATTGTTATGAGCACTATGTGGCAACACAGCAAAGAGTAGGTCCCCTCTTGCGCTCTACAACTATCATATTACTACTACTGTTCTGGCCGACATTGTTCCGCGCGGGTTCAAACATCATTCTACATTTACTCGACGTAACATTCAAAGAATACCTGGACATATAGCGCAAGAGGGGACGTCATCCGTGCTAAGTTATCACATTGTGCGCTTAAGAGGACGTGGTACATAATTCAACGCTAAAAGCATTAATCTATAACAGTAGGTTTCTTGAAGCCAATGCGAAAAAAAAACTATAGCAATCCTAGACGACAGTTTTAGCCGACGTTTCAAACCAAATTGTTTCCAGTGTTACGAACTTCTGAGGCACAATCTCTGACGCCGGAACCTCATGCATTTAACTGCGGCGCAAGAGATCACGCGTAACGAATTAGTAATTCTGGATAAATGTTTACTCATAAAGTGGGCAAATACCATTATCTAGGATTGTCGTTGAGTATTTTATCCATATTGGCTACGAATAAAGCGTAGAAATTAATTGATGTTTTCAGCGTTTATTTATCTACCACGCACTCTTAAGATTGTCACCGATCTGCGCGTCAAGAGGCTCAGAAGTGAGGGAGCTGTAAGGGCGGCCTTGAAGCGCGCACCAAATTCCGAATCATCGCCAAACAATTAATAAACAAACTCAAAAAATTGTAACATTAACAGCAGAAACTGTGCACGAACAAACGCATGGTGCAAAATTAATTCATAATTTGATTCTAACTAAAATGTTTAGTCAATGGCACTGTTTCGACGAATTTGAAATATTCGTTGCTGTATAAAAAACGACCCAAGGCCATTGAAGCATATTTGAAGTGGAATAGTTTTGGAGATCATAGCACAATGTAAAACATTTACAATATAGAAACATAGTTTCCAACGTTGAAATATATTATTCTAGCTTTGTTTTATTCTGGCGTACTTTTGGAGGTTAAACAAAATGGCGTACATTCACAAAATCCTTTGCTGTGATTTGTTACGTTCTTATGCGTACGCAAAATAAAAGAAATATTAACCATTTATTATGTCAACATATCTACGCACACAACCACTTTTTTGCTGTTGTGAATTGGTAGGTAAGAATACATAGAGGTTAGTTCTTGTGCGAACGACCTATGTTGTATGCTTACTGTTATCAATTGTGAACCGACCTTTAAGCGCTGAATTTGTGTGCAAGATTCCCGCCGACACATTTTTACTATAGGATTTTTACGACATTCCTCGTATGTACCATACAGGTAATGCCGGGGTAATCTATCTTGACAATAACAAGTACTGAATGTTTCTCTTCTAGCTTACTGAACTCGCCGATAGTTGCTCTCTTAGTGCGTGCAAGAAAAACAACGATCTTAACTTTTCAAATGAAGGGGTCACTAACGTCGTACTCTGGGGTGTCTACTACCAACTATACAACTATAATTAATTTACGACTAATGGTATCTCGGAGTGCCTACCGCCGCCCCAATTACCCGAAACTAATAGCTTAAAATTAATTTGGAGACCGTAGATCTCCCCCGACATCCGCGACCAAAATACCTCGACCCACTATATATTTCGCGCTCACTGTCTTGACGGGATACCACCCTCTCAGGCCAGTTGTCAAAAGGGGGTTCCTCCGGCCAACCAGCGTTGAATATCCCCTCAGAGAGAATATTTGGTCCTAATTCACTTCGCCTCCTTTTATTTTCCAATTACGTCTAAATTAAAATATTAATAAATTTACGTACAACTTGAATGTAAATCAAATTTAGTTATTCCCTTGTATTCGTATTTTAATTGTAACTATTTAACGAAGTATACCCTCCCTCTATAGGACCGTGCCTAGTCTCCGGAGGGGAAGGAACATAGGGGGAGAAAAATACGACCCCCTCCCTTCTGCACCTACCATACAGAGGATAAAAGTTTGTGATTTAAACTTCACTAAAATAAAATCTACCATTGTGGATATATTAAATTTAGAATTGCATATGTGTGTTCCTGAGGCGATGCTGAAGCGATTGAGTAGTCACAAGACATACACAATTTTGTTTTTCAAATTAATACCTTCTCTTATACTAATGCTCGTTACAACTTTAGGCGGCGACCACATACATTTACTGGTGGTAAGTCTGTAGCAAAGATCAGTGCAAGTTTATATAGGAGTTTTGCCTACATCCAGTTAGTACATTTTTAATACGGCAGCCTAAAAATGCAACTTAACTAAACCAACACTGAATCAGTGGTTATAATCAGTGAAATGTTACTCAAAGAAATTTCAGATAATCTGTTTGACTGACTGACGAACATGTAGAATTAATTGAAAATCTGTTAATATGCACGCGAAATCCCTGAGAATTAGTGAGAAACACTTCAAACAGTAGCATTTAAGCACTGAAACGGTTTCACCAACGTCAGGTTTCGACCGAAACCAATGTAATTTCACCTAAGTACCTAATCTCTCGCCGATTCAAGTTCTCGAGTATGACGAAAAGTTTGTGGCCACGAGTTTCGCGTCCCATGCACAGACCACAGTTACGAGGTAGGACTGTTTGCCATTACCAAATTAGCTTACGGTATGTATTAAATTGAATCTGCGAGCGAGTTCGTACAAGAACGTTGTTGCTGGCCGAGTGGTTCCCGCCTCCCGGATGTACTCCGCGAATGTACAACTATAGGATGTATAAGGCAAGCATGGAAGCGTGTGTTTGCGAGTCCGTAGTTTAGCGGAGATGCGGTTTTTAAGGGGAGGGTGGGTGGGGGTATGAAGCACGGTTGACGCGCATGCGTTACGAGCCACAGACACGGCCCTCAGTACTACTTGATTGCGATGAACGGACGACTGAAAGGAAGACGTGAATAAGAAAAAAAAAACATTCAGGTTTCAGAAAAAAACAGGCAATGGAAGAAAATTAATTTCCAAACGAAAAAACGAAGGATTAAGGGAAAGGTCTACGGAAATTTTCATATACTTTTATTTTTGTACCAGATATTTTTTTCTTATTTTAGACAAATTGTGACGAATTTTGTCTTTATTAATTTTTTCTCTCAGTTTTTGCGTAATTATTTATAATTTTCAATTTTACGATTTTATGTACACCCGCTAACAACTGACGTACCAATCTGAAAAATAACTAGGATATCGGCTACAGTGTCCCCTACGTAAATTAAAAAAAAAAAAAAAAAACTTTCGTATCTAAAAAATGTTTAGTTTAATTTTTAATTTAAAATTTTAGCAATGTTTTCCGACTACCAGAGGCCCCTTTATGAAATTTAGTATCGTTAAGAATTCAATATATATTTGAACAAATCCCAACAAAATTGTGGTAAAATTTTTTTTAGTACATATTACAGCTAAAGAACCGAAAGACCCATAAAAGATTGGCTTAAAATATAAACACCCAACGGCCGAAAGTGTTACTAAATTTGCAGTTCACACACAAAAAAATGTCCTGATAACTAGTGAATAATGCGTATATAGAGATTGAAAGACATTTCCGATATTTTACAGAGGTTAAAGTCAGCTGTGATTCACCCACATGACGAGAGGCCATAGAAATCACTTTCAATAACAAACCATATCTCAAGAGCTCTCAGGAGCGGGCGTAAACAAACCAGACACTAGGCGTCAAAACATCCTCAAACCAAGTCAGCCGCGAGCGGCGGGAGTACCCGATAACCACAGCCCACACGACCAATCACAAAGCTGCCATCCTTCGTGCCAATATTTACCCCTCCCCTCGTGACACTCATACGCCACCCAGGGACCCGCTCTTTCGAGCCCCATCAATCATAAAGCTAGAAGGGTTGGTGAGGAGGGTGGATGGCATCACGTCAACCGCAAATGTGCGCGCGCCGACACAGGGCATAGAAGTGCCCCCACAGCCACGGGGGTGGAGGACAAAAACAAAGAATGGAAGTGCGGTGTTAAAAAAATGTCGTGGTTGGGGGGTGGGTTTATACTATATACCACGCCGAGCGGGACACAATGAAGGGTGATGTATGCCCTCATAGCGAGGGATGACAAGAGATCTGCTCGCTGCGCCAATGTCGGCGCGCTGATACGCCCCCACGTGACTGGCTGGTGCAGGGGGAGGTATAAGGGGTGAAACCCCCCCCCCAAACACTCCACCCCCACCACGTCGGGCTCTGTGTAATTGAGTTATGTATAGACTCCGCGGGGACAAGCCAACGTTGACGTGGTGACGCGAGCTGCAACCCTGCCAACCCGACCACGCCTGTCGGATGAGCCCGGTACTTTCGTCTATCATGCAAGGTTTTTTTTAATCCTATATCCATATTGCAGGAGATTGAAAAACTGCCTCGTCCGTGCATCCATCGCGGAGGAAGGATTCCCGCCACGACAGCCAAGCGTATAATACATTTAATGGTACAGCACGTCCCAGAATAAGGTATACCGCGACATGGCAACACTGCGTCTCCGGTGAAGCGAACGTGCTGGTTCAGACTTATATAGGCCGTTCACGATAAAGTGAGCACTGCAAACAGTTTTCTTTCAGCCGTTTTGCAGCCATCTTTACTATTCTTAATATGAAAACTTCCATGCAACTAAAAACCAATGTAAACGTTTCAAAACACTTTAAAGTTATCGTTTATTGGCCCAATAAAACATTTTATAAATTACTTACAAGTTCCGCTGAGTGCTCACTTTATTGTGAACAGCCTATACTATTGATTGGGTTGAGGTGGTTTATCGTACTCTGGACGATAAACGCTGGTTATACAAATAAAATCCAAAACATATTATATTTAGATGTCATAGTTTTGCACTATTCCCTCCCCTACCCACCCCCCCCCCCGGCCAAGAAAATTTAGTTACCTCTCCGGGACAGTGGTCGCCAAAACTGTTGAAACGCATACATACAGCCCAAAAAGTGGAGAGGTGTTGGCTGAAAATAACAATACATATTCAAATAATAGTTTGAACTTACTTTGCTAGGCGTAAACTGTGACGTCCTGCACGTTTGTGACAATGAGCTCTACATACTACATAAAAAAATTTTCCCTGTTGAGATTGTGACATAATTATAAAATAATTTTGCCACAAAAATTAACTTTTTCGATGCAAAACATTCTTTCATTCTAAGCAACTACTTATATGTCAAATCATAAATATAAATAGGCTACCTCAAGTCGTCAAGTTAAACATTTTTAATATCTCTCGCTGATGAGATCACGTAAACGTGTTCTCAAGCAGACGTTCCGAAAGTGTGCGCATAAACTAAATTTCTCACTAACTCCGTATGGCTGTAGTTGAAAACTACCAAATTTGTTGTCGGGAGAAAACTTCAAGCAGGTAACCACACGGCCACTATACAAAGCACCATGTGCAAATTGACAACCTGCACCATGCACCAATTAAAAATGCATCGTGCTGCATTAAAGACAATGCCGTGCTTGTAGTCATAATCTGTCTCAAACTTGCCGATACGTTTTCCACCGTCGTTATGCCATCTTTTTGAGGCGTTCAGAACTTTTGTATATTTCTACGTCGCCCATCACGCAGTGTTGATAACGAAAATTAGAGGGGGTTGGGAGGATATTAAAGTAGACGTTAGGTGGGACAGACCGACAGATACACACGTCTCATTTTTACGTCCCAACTAAAACGTCGCAGACGATGAGAACCATATACGAATGAAATTAACTTGCAACTGATCGTGAGTGTGTTCATTGCTGTGGGGCAGGAGGGAGAAAGATCCACAGAAAGAGAGAAAAGGAAGAGAAAGGATGAGCGAGAGATAGAACTAACGTGAGAGAGAAGTGTTGTCCTGCTTACCAAAGCAAACTTAGCACTACATTAACATACGAGAATACGTATGACTTCTGGGTTGTAAAATGTGTGCAGTAACAATTTGGGTACACCTTTCTTGCAAAGGCAAAGACTAACAGTAGACGATGCGCTTTACTGCCAGTATGTAGTGTTTTCATTGTTTTTATCATATCTGAACAGTCCACATCCAAAACCTCGCTAGTCCCCACATGTGTTAATTACGAATTACGATCCAGTAGATTCTTTCCTGGCATTAGCAATGGAATCAAGGCTATCATTTCTACTGACAACGGTTACATTAAATCAAAATTACGAATAAACTTTTAATTTTTAGCAGTTTCTAGACAACCAATACATTCAGGCCTGAACGCTTTTGGAAATTTGCTGATCATGTGTGGTATCAAATAAGAATTTAACCAATTAATTAGAAATAAAGATGTTTATCCCGAGCGTCTTGTGCGATCGTGTTTGGTCAATTCAACAGGTACGTCATGCCTTGCGCTCTACGCGACCACCATTTGTTTATAAAAAAACACATCGTCCTTGTCCACAAAACTGAGAATTTACTACGAAACTAGTATATTCAACAAGGCGTGCGTGCGCATTAAGGGCGCGGTATACCGCAATTTTCATCACCATTATCTTATTATTTACTTGTACCAGATAATTTTTTTCTTATGTTAGACACAAAATGTGACTAAATTTGGCTCTTGCGAAATTTTTTTTCTCTTAAAGTTTTCGCGTAATGGCTTGTTAAAATCATATTTTGCATGTTTCCGTTTTAACGACTACACTAAAACCAACTGGTATACATTAACTCAAAAAAATCGCAGTGGATAAAGACATTGCAGGCTACAATGACATGCTCATGAAATTAAGGAATAAAAATTATTTGAATTAAAAAAAAACGCTGAAGCTGAAAATAAAGATTTTAAAAATTCAATATTTTTTTTTAAAATACAAATAATTTTTATTCTTTAATTTTATGAGCATGTCATTGTAGCATGCAATGACTTTATCCACTGTGATTTTTTTTTTTAGTTTGTTATATCGGTTTTAGTGTAGTCGTTAAAACGGAAACACGCAAAATATGACTAACAAGCCATTACACGAAAACTATGAGAGATAAAAAAATTTCACAAGAGCCAGATTTAGTCACATTTTGTGTGTAACATAAGAAAAAAATTATCTGGTACAAGTGAATAATAAAATAATGGTGATGAAAATTGCGGTAGACCGCGCCCTTAACGTGCGTAATTAATGCTTTATGGTTTTCCATTTACAGAAGTGATGTTTTTCAACCATATGAGCATTTTGCTGGAATAAACCATACTTCCACACTTTGGCAAGCGTGCTTCCTTCACAAGTCTACGGGTTATTTGAACACTACAGTGCAATGAAATTAATTTGTTTTTACAGGTTCAGTTTAGAATAAGGACTATGGGAGATGGATTTTAAGTGCTCTGTATTATGCGATATGTGAACAGAGATGTACGCTACTTCTGATGAAGACGAGGAAACGCTTGAAATCACTCTACGTCTCTCAAGTCAGAATGAAAGATGATCACAACGAGGCCGAAGAGGAAAATAACGAGGACGACCAATCAACCCTGGTCGATAAGATCCATCTCGAAGATGCGGAATATTACGACGTTAATCATTTATTTCTTTAGACAGAGTTTTATGTGTTTGTCCTCGAGGAGAAAAAATCGCGATGTTGAGCTACCGCCATGGAGGCCCGAAGGAGAGTAATACAATAAGACAGTCGAAGGAAAATATAAAGCTGACAAATTTGGGGGAGGGGGTTACTATACTGACCGTAGTAAAGTTTTCGATATGTCTTTTTCATGCATGTCACGATAATGATACATTCACGAGAGAGTGATTTTTAGGTTAATTTTTCGAATACTTGTAGAAGCGGTAATTTCTTGTAGCCGAAATCTCTGCCATCATAACAAAGTTCGTAAATACGAGTTTAATACTTTTCTGCTACCGATACACAATTTACCGAGTACACAGATAGTTTTTAAAAAAAAATCCCACCTCTAGACCAACTAGGACTTACGGACGACTGGAATATTCAATCGTCAAAAAAATCTGAAGTGCTCATCCAAATTCGATGAGATTTTTTGGCGAGTAGATATTTTATCAGCGGACGTTTATTTATGTATCGCTATGAGGTAGTATGCTCTACTTTCGAGTAAAAAAACTAAAAACTGTTTAGAAAAATGAGGGCTTGAAACCATAAAATATACAAAAATGGAAACCTGTCACTTTTATAATTTTTATTTAATATGAAAACATCTAGACCTCTATATTAACCAAATTTCAAAAATACTCGCGTTATCATTTGAAAATAGTTTTAACATCCGTAAACTTCTCGCGCAGAAATTTTCGGATACTAAAATTATTTTCAAATCAAAACGCGAGTGTTTTAAATTAGGTTACTATAAAAGCCTATATATTATATTAAAAATTGTACAAATTACAGTTTTTCATTTTTGTAAATTTTGTGGTTACAAGTTCTAAAAACAATTAATTTTTACTCAAAAGTAAAGCATACTACCGCTCGACATTGTACCGTTCCATACCCCTTAACTCGTAAACTGGCATTTTGAGTTCAGTACAGATTTGTACTTTTCAATTGCCTTTCCAAAGGGAACACTGCACATACGTAGTTATATAGGTAGGTTTATTTTCGAATCATATTATAATTACTAAAGTATATATAACCTCATCGGTAAAACAGGCAATAGTGGTTAACTTTGTTGCAGCAATGCACTCCGGCTGCAATGCATATGCACCTCTCGCTTCTCGTCGTACCTGTACGCTCCTGTCTGCTGCACCCAACCAATGTAGCGAGCGCGCGATACGGAATAGTTCATAACGATTAGGGACGTTGGCGTAATATTTATCAGCCCCTACAGACTGGCGTTAAGTGAACCGGCGAAATCTTTATCAGCGCTTAAGGTGGCCGCCTGCCTAGGCTCCTGAGCGGTGTGCAGAGCTCCAGCCGACATGTTTATTAGAGAACTACTCAACGGTCGTGACTGATATATGCTTAGGAGCAGCATTGGAAGAACTATACACACGTGTATACGCTTTACGGATCATTTTCTCGCGGGCAAAAGTGGATGTTTGAAATTGTTCTTTAGGCATGATAATTTTGGTTTAGAATTTTTAAAATGGTATAAACTAGTATTAATACACTTGTCTAAAATATCACGTCATTAAATGACACGGCTGCCACGGAATGTCTTGTAGCGGTGAGGTATCGGCGCTAAGATTGCACTCCAGTTCTTCGACTTGCACCTATAGAGGCTAGGCTAGAGGCGTTCTGTGCATACTGCATCGCCCTTAGCTCTACAAATGTTTGGACTTGAACACGCAAAATAAGCCCCCCGGGCAGCCATCTTCTCAGCGAGGTCTTCAGCGCTGGTGAAGAATGATTCGAGACATGCAGTTATATCATTGAGTAAAAAGAGATTTTTGAAGAAACCCGCCAACAGATCCACATATGTGACAACCCTGCTCGAAATCGTCGGGAATCGAACCCGGATCGTGTTGCTGCGAGACGAGTGCCAAGACCATTGCGCCAACTACGGCTCTTGCTGATTACAGTAATAAGCTTCTGCAGTTAGGCCAGATCGTCACGAATCAGTTTGTAATATTGCCTAAAATCACTTCTGAGAAATTATTCAAGAAGGATCGAAGCAATAACCTCTACAGGGTTGGCTGAAATCACAGGGACTAAGATCTTGGGGTCGAGCTTCCTGGAAGCGGAATCACGTCGTCAGGAGGAAGGCGGCTATGCCGCGCAATCCATTACCTGGCGGGTCCATTAGGAGGCTGGGCTCGGCCTTGCCCGGTTGCTACGTCACTGCGGCAATCCATTAAGGGCGAGGATAGCCTGCGAGGAAGAGCGAACCCGCGCCGAAGAGTGTCGGGACGCCGCGGGCCAGCTCGCAAAGACGGGTAATTGATGGCGTCTGTGGGTGTAGGGTGGTTATGCCCCCATCCCCATCCTGCTCGGGCGGCATCGTTATGCGGCGAGCGAGGTCTCCCCGGGCGCGCATGATGGATGGAGGGATTCGAACCAAATCTCCTCTTCCCCCAACCCCTCATCACCCTGCTGAGGCGCCAAGGAAGACACCGGGTACTGGGAACTTTGGGGGGGGGGGGTCGATACCCTCTTCTCCATAGAGGGTGGAGGAAACTGCCGCTTCCTCTCACAATCACAGTTGCCTTCAGCCAATGAAACATTCTACTAGTTCGTCGATCTCTTTCAGTATTGTATGCTTACCAGGATTGTTATACTTACTTACTTGAGCATACGAGTTGGATAATGTGGGTTATATTATCACTCAGGTAATAAGGTGGTTATCAGATTATTATGTGTTAAAGGGCTGATGTTATTTTAATAACACACTAATTTAGTTAGGAACTTTACCCGTGATTAATATTGCACAACACATGCCAGTTTAATTACTCTAGGCTCGGAGAGTTACGTAACTAGTAAAATAGCCACAGAATTAATTACGTCGATACTCCGACCATAAGGCTGCTCTGCAACTAATAACTCTTGTAATTGTATAATTGTACGAAGCGATGGCAAACTCTTACGCATTGAATTAAGAGTAATTTCCCACAAATTAAATATTGTTTTCTATAGTTCTCGTACAAGCGCGCCTTGTTGAATTAGCGATTCTACTATTTTCGCTACTTACTTTACGTCAACAACTATTCAGACGATACGAATAAAATAATTTAGAGGTAAAGTAAACGTATCAAGCTTCAGAAAAATACTTTAGTAATTTCACTTAAAAGTCGTATTTAAAAAATCTTTAATGTGCCTAAACGTTTTCTTACATTTGAATACTTTTATTTTAACAGTAATTTTACGTGAAATATTAAAAGTTAATACATTTTACTCATAATTATTTCATTCGTACCGTTGGAATAGTTTTTAGTTTGGGCAAGTAGCGAAAATTATCAATTCGCTACATTGACATGTGCTTCTAGAAAAGCTAAGGAACCAAGAAATATTTTATTTGTGGGAAATTGCTATTAATATAACGTAAGAGTTGGACAGCGTATGTTACAATTATAAAATAACGCATTTTTCGGTACAGAGCGTTCTGTAAGTACTATACAGAGGCTGAAGTGAAGTCACGGTTATACGGCGAACGTATTTGGAAGTCCTGCTGCATATCGATGGCGTAGTGACCCTGATATGGAGCAGACAGGCCTCGTCGGTAGCGTCACGTGTTTCAAATTACTTATCTTGAATTAAAACCTCCTGTGTTCTGCCCCCCCCCCCCAAAAAAAATCTCCTGTGTTCTGGTTTTTCCCCTCATTGTAGTTTCATCTAGCCTTGTGTTTATGACGTGGCTGAATTGAATTTACCAGTCTTCGGCTTAGCTGTCCATGCTGTCTTAATTTTTGGTGTCCCGAGTTTTCTCAGTTCACTTTGACTTAGTTTTGCATTTATGTCATTTTACAGGCTTTGTTACTTGTGTTTAGGGCCAATTCTGCGCGTTATTCCTTTGTCGCTTTTTTCCTTTGTTTTCTGAGACAACAAAGCACTACAATAGCGTATGACCCAAGTATCTCACTGAAGGTAATGGACGACTTGAAAAGAGGCGGAGCTTCAGTCAGGTGTGCTGGGAAATAATTCCTATCTCCATGGATACCGCAGCCGAGCATAACCTTCATTTAGCTGTTTGGCTTCTCATATCCCGGATGAGATGTACGTCAAGAAAATTTATTATTTGTTTGGAAATTGCCGTTTTTTCAGGTAAACATTAATCTTATGTATTTGCGTATCTTAACCATAAAATTGAAACTAATATTGTTTACCCTTGCGTGCAAATATATGAATGCGCAACATTTTTGCTTTTTGCAATTACCAACCAACAAATCAGCATGTTTGTAAACAAGCTTTGTTTCCCACAGTATTTCCCCTGCGGTGTGACAGGGGGCGTGTACTTCAAGTCGTCCATTGATGTAAAAATTACCATTCCTACTTCGGTGTGGTAAATTTATTATTTCTAAAGCGTAATTGCCCATGATATTACTTTAAATAAGTGCCTTTATGAGATATTGCAAGAAACCTAGTTACAGATCACTTTCACTCAGTGGCGGTGCGTAAGGCCGTGCTCTCGTGCTGTAGCACTGAGTAAACTTTTACAAAGTTATTGTGAACTTAATTTTATTAAATTTCAGGTAATGTGACACAATTTATACTTTAGCCTTTCTTTATAAGAGATCGAATGCTTTGCGCTAAGTTTTATAGGCGGACGGAATTTTCTCAAGTAATTTCGCTCGTGTAAGCCGCCCTTTTCTATGGTGTAAACCTGGCTCGGTGCTCCCGCGGACTAGCGCACGGTTGTCACTCCTCTTTCCTACCCCCTGTCCTAGCCAGAGGTGTAGAGAGATGCGGGAACCTCGCCTTTATCAACACCTGCTCCGTGCAACGAGCACAGTAGCCCTGCTATCTACTGCGCAAGCGCGCGACAGTTACGTCAGCGCGTTGACAATGATGGCCGCTCGCGTCGCGCACGTGGTTGTACATTGCAGACTTGTAAACAAAGTAATTTTCGGTGTCGCATGGATGTGTAGCTGACTTAGAATAACTTTTATGAATAGTACGTTACTATGTATTATTATTTCAAGTTGTGGGCGTCAGTGACGTGATACTGTGCATAAATAACGAACTGCCGCAGAATCTATGTTATTAGTCTTTGGCGCAATGGCTACATTACCGACGTTTTATGATGGGATAATTTGGTAAGTCGAATTTTACAATATTGATTCATTTTTGTGAAAATTCTGTGTTGCTTGACGGTAAGTGGAAAATTATTTTAAGGTT